>AP025068.1:2387126-2410812 GCA_036186865.1 Eustoma russellianum | reverse complement strand
TACTTCATATAATAGGTTGTTGATGGTATCATTGAGAAAGGTAAGGACATAATCATAGAGCTATATAGTAAGTATATAAGTATTGAATTCGAGGACTTGGTTCCACATTGAAAGACTCGATGGATATTTCAGATGGTCATGTAACTAGGAAATGAATCATATGTGATGAGCTTAAGAAGTCAGAATCGTAGATTTCATGTATATAAGTTGAATGATATACGTCAAGTGGTGTAACTGGAAGTTTATAAGTTGTAATTATAGAGAATTAAGTTAAAGATTATCTAAGAACTGATTTTAGAAGGCTACTGATGACCGAAGATAAAAGTACGTCATAAACCGATGACTGGGATGTGGAACCTCCAGTATGATGACAATACCCCTAAGTTTGATCTTAGAGTTTTAAGAAGATTGGTTATGATCTTAAATAAGCAGAGAATAATGAACTTAGACTACCTAGTTAGCATATAAAGAATGATTTTGAGATCTTAACCTCTGATAAGAAAGTGAAATGGCTAACGTATCGGAATGCACCATAGATGTTTAGCACAATCATTATCTAAGTGAATGATTAAGTAGAACTAGACTAAGCCATTGATTACGCCGTATGCAAGTTTCGAGGGCGAAACTTTTTGTAAGGGAGGAGGAATGTTATGCCCGTGACCAACCGTGAATATGAAAAGGTGAAAATAATAATAATAAATGTTAGATAGGGATAAAAGTTACCATGTAGTATTTGGATAAAATAGGAAACAAAAGTGGGATAGACTTTGACTACAAAAGATTAACCTCAAATTTAAATTACCTAAACCTATTAGAAACTCATCTATTTATCTATATATCTACACCTATATGCCCTAGGAAAATTTCACCCTCACAATTCATAAAAGTTTCGGCCACTTCAAACCCCAGGCAGCCAATAAAAAAAAAAAAGAAGATTGGTGTTCATTTTCTAAACATTGATGGTAGAAGTGCAAATTCCAGAGGAGATGCAAGCCTGATTTTGTATCATAGGAAGACTTGGAAACATTGATTTCAACGGCTTACCCTATTGTATTCAAATTGTTGGTTACCATCCCCACACTCAAAATAGTCGGCCACCCTCCCTACTTACTATCAAAAGAATTCGGCCAGTCTATTATTGGAAGAAAGGAGAAACTTTGGCCGAACGGAACCCGAATCGAATATCGGTGTTATATAAATGGACAAGGTAAATGTCCTCTCTGTACTTATTATGAATTTGTGAAATTCGTATCATTATTTTCATATCAAAATATGGTTCATGTATTGGTATAATTGATTGCATAGATGATGAATACATACGGATATATATGTATACTGTATATGTATAAATGTGGAATCAATATGAATTTGGTAAAAAGAAATAATTTTATTTTTATACTAGCCGAAACTTTGTTGGGAAAAAAAAAGCCAGCAGGATAAAGTTTGAAGTTAATAAATAAGATATGCATGTTTATATATTGATCATTTGTGTTGTTGAAGAAGAAAAAAAAAAAAAAGGGCCGAATATATTTTGCATGGCAGTGGCATATGTATTTGCTTTATCTTTGCTATTTTAGTTGCTGTCAAAGTTTTCAATTTTTTTTAACAATCCTTTTCGCTGTAATGAGTGCAGCAACGTTATTTTATAAAATAATAACCATTATCGTAAAACTTATTATTTATATTTGCAAACGATTGTTATTTATTTTATTATATAAAGTAATTTGGAAAAAATATTAGTTGCCTTAAAGAAATAAGATGTTGTACAACATTTTAATTTATGTAAGTCATGCACGTGTGCATCAATTGTGCAAAAATAGAAATTTTGAATATGAACTGCCGAAAGTTTTGATAGTTGACTAAGGTTGTAGGTTTTATATTTATATGGTAATATGTAAATTATATTGTATATAAACGTATATATATGTTGGTATGACAAAAAAAAATTATTAGAAAGCTATGAACTAATTATTTTAAGTAAGCTAAATTAACCTTTATTATTAGGTATTGATGTTTATACTACAATTGTTTAGATTCGAGCTTAGAGGAGAAGGAAGTTAATTCGTCAAAAAGGTAGGTGCCTCTTCCCCCTCAAACGGATATGATTCATGCATGCTTTGATGGTATACTAATGTGTTTCGTTGTTTAATTGTTTAAGTTGTAAATTTTGTTTCGTTGTTTTTATTTGTTTAATTTGTTAATTTGGTATATGTTGGAAAGCATGAGATATATTGTTTGTGGCTGCTATGTGCGTGTATGTGTGTGAATTTGGTGGTATGATTGAATCGAAAACAAAATACCCTTACAGAATTGGAAAAAAAAAGGGAACTTTTACATTAGAAGCATTTAAAAAAAAGTTGTGTGTTGGCCTTAGAATAGGTTCCTATAGACTGAAAATAGGAGAAAATGGGGGTTGGGATCGAAAAACAAATCACAGCGCGGGTTGCCACTGGTGGAACATCCAATTGAATGAATAAATAAACAATTAAATTTAAGCAGAGAACAGGCCGGCCAACGGACCGGGTCGACTGGCCAGCGGGTCGGACCGAAGGCGGCCCATTACTCTCTCAAACAAAAAATGTATATGGTCTGGCAGATCAGGCCAGGAAAACATAATTACATATCAATAAGAATTCAAATAAATTCAAGAAATATAAAAGGTTAAAATTAAATTATTTTCACTTAATTTCTGAAGTTTGGTAAATTTAAGTAATTAAAAATTAATAGTAATAAATAGAATTAAATAAGGGAAAATTAGTAGAAAATTCTAGAAAATTAGAACAAGCTAAGGAAAAATAAAAGGAATGCTAAATAACCACTTTCCAATATTCGTAAATTTTTGAGGCCAAATATTGAGTGCCGGAGATGGTGAGGATGGGCGTACGGGCCCCAGACGACTAGTGTTGAGTGCCGGAGTTGGTGAGGATGGGCGTACGGGCCCCAGGCGATTTTGTTGTTGCATTCATGGCACGTGCATTGCATTGGGAGTGGGCTGAGATGTACGGGTCTCAGACGCTCGAGTGAAGAGGACCATGGTGTACGGGCCATGAGTATGTGATTATGATGGATCATGGTGTACGGGCCATGAGTATGTGATGATGATGGATCATGGTGTACGGGCCATGGATACTTGGTTATGGTGGATCGTGGTGCACGGGCCACGGGCATCGGTTTGGGTGGATCGTGGTGCACGGGCCACGGGCATCCGCAAGGGTGGATTGTAGTGCACGGGCTACAGGCATCCAGTCAATCCCGGGATCATGCATTGCATATAGGTCTAGGGCATATTGCATGACATGATTCTTGTTGCGTGTGACACGTTAATTGAGCATGCATCACGTACTTGCGCATTTTTCTGTGGAGTGCTTTACTTACCGCATTTACTTTATCTTATGCATGTTCTCTTATATTTATGTGCTATGTGTTATATCATGTTTATGTGCTATGTGGTTATATCACTTCGGTATGTACGTTTTGTATTTGTTTGAGGCGGGCATCTACTGGGTGATTTCTGTCACTCACCCCTACTTCCCAGGTGAGCCGGATGAGGACTACGAGCACATCTTCGTTGAGGACGGGACGGACATAGTGGAATGGGCTAGTTGATAGCTGCAGCTAGGTTACAAGGGGGCTCTGCAGCGGTTTGTGTTTACTTATACTTTGGGGATTTTTCACAGACTTCTTTAGTACTTTTATTATCAGAGTTTATTCAGTAATGTAATGACGATTAATGAAGTTTAATTTAAGTTATGATTTACGTTTCCGCGAGAAAAATTTCTACGTTATTTCTGACGTGTAAGAGATTGATTCGACGCCTTGTATTCTCCTCAGCGAGATACGGCGGGTGCACTGTTCCCGATGTTAGGGTTCGGGAGCGGGGCGCTACATCTAATCAAGCGTCGTCACATGTAAAAAAACAGTTTTTTTTATTTGTTTCGATGCGTAATTGAAGATCTTATATTTTACCTCGAGTGAATAAAGGGGAGTGAATATGCACTCAAATAAAAAGACCCCATTAAAATTTTCTCTCCCCTTTCCTCTTTCTGTCTATAGAAAGATACCAAAATAACGCAGCCACGCGTAGGGCTGTAAACGAGCAGAACGAGCCGAGCTTTGCCTTGTTCAAGCTCGGTTCGTTTATCTTAGCAAACGAGCCGAGCTTGTTCGTTTATTTAAACGAACATATTTAATTGTTCAAGCTCTGTTCGTTTAACTAACGAACAACATTAACGAGCCGAACACCCTAAACGAACGGTGTCTTTACCGAGCTCGAACAAAAAAAATTGGTTCAAACTCGGTTCATTAACCGTTTAACCGAACCGAGCTCGAGCCGAGCTCGAGCCGAACGAGCCGAACATACCGAACGGCTCTGTTCATTTACAGCCCTAGCCACGCGGTGAGCAAAATGCGGAACTATTCTTTCGCCTTTTTCTTTCTATATATTTTCCTGTAACATTTCACTTCCTCTCAAATCAAATCTAACCCTTTTTGTCTTACTTTTATATACACAGAAAACAAACAAAAGAACAGTCTTTGTCTTATAGAACTTGGGAGACTTTGATGAGGACCCTCATTCAGTGAGAATAATTTGATTGTTAACCCTTTCCAGGTAATAATGGTGAACAAGTACATTCTAGTTGAGTCTTTTCTTGATTAGGTTGTGTGAAGTTGTGAACTTTATGTTTTTTTAAAATTTTTTTTGACAGGTATAGAACTGAAAGTGGATACGGAAATTTGGGTTACTTCTAGTTACTTGTTTAATGGATTTTTCACACATCATAAAGGCAGAAGCTTTGTGGGATTTGAAGTGAAGGTTGAATATTTTAAACTGACACCACTATTTGATACAATAAGTTCTCAGATCTGGATTATCCCTACAATGAATACTTGCAGGATCCATTATGAGAATGTACTCCATTTTAGGCGGATTATTGCTTTGAAGATCTACATTTGCTTACTTTGTAATATTCTGATGTTTTCGTGAAATGTTTGCCTTCTAAAAGCATAGATTATAGTGAAATTATCTGTTTTTTTAATCCGTTGGGGCGTCACTTATTCCTTTTCATTTTTTATTTTTCACTGCATATGCAATGAGGTTGCCTTCATAGTCGATAGAACAGTCAGTTTGCAGATATTTGCCGAAAAAATTATGCCCTGATAGACAGGGTTTGGATTGTCTTATAGATGATGCTTATAGTTTCAAAATGATCTTGCTTTTTTTTAGTGGTGTCTAAATTATCATACGTGTGATGGGACTTATGTATGTACGTGTTGATGATTTATTTCCAAGTTTGCCACCTGCTTATAGTCTTTAAAGATTCAGAACGTTTTCTTTGATTTCATAACAGGGTGATATGTCTTGAAGAGTGAACTTTGATACTGTCCTAAATGGGAATGAGTAATTACCAGTATGGATTTCGGGGAAGATAGTTCTAGGTTGGCAGTTATACCAAGTACAACTTCAAGAAATCTTTCATCGTCGTCTTCGGCATTCTTTTCGGCTGATCAGTCACCCTTT
This sequence comes from Eustoma russellianum, assembly GCA_036186865.1. Lineage (NCBI taxonomy): Eukaryota > Viridiplantae > Streptophyta > Magnoliopsida > Gentianales > Gentianaceae > Eustoma > Eustoma russellianum. The sequence continues at coordinate 2,405,294 of AP025068.1, read as the reverse complement.
TTCTCTCCCAGGTCTCCCACAAGACAGTTGCAGAAGTGTTCTGAGAATTCATGTCTTGATATTAGTGCTCATATGTCTCTAGTAAAATCTTCTTCAGGTCTTCATGACAATGATGCTTTGGTTAAGGCCAGATTTGACCTGACAAGGATTAATCCTATTGCACAAAACTCTGCCTCAAGTGATTTCCACAAGTTGGATAATATTTCCTCTTCTGCATGCACTCCCAGCTGCTACGGAGATGGCCAGCGGTACCTATCAGGTGTTTACTCCAGACCTACAACTAAGCATAAAAGACCAGCAAAGATGCATGAAACCCCTGTAAATTCTACTTCCACTTCATCCTGCTCGAACAGATTGCGGAGTTGTGATGTGTACATAGGTTTTCATGGTCGGAAACCTTGGCTGCTAAGGTTTACTAACTGGCTTCGAGCAGAGTTAGAAGTTCAAGGGCTGAGATGCTTTGTCACGGATAGATCACGTTGTCGAAATTCAAGGAAACATAGTATTATTGAAAAGGTGATGGATGCTTGTACTTATGGTGTTGTAATTTTAACCAGGAAGTCTTTTGGAAATCCATATACTATTGAAGAGCTGAGGTTCTTTTCAAGCAAGAAGAATTTGGTTCCCATATATTTTGATTTGGGTCCTGAAGACTGTCGAGTCAGGGATATCATTGAGAAAAGAGGGGAGATGTGGGAAAAGCATGGTGGCGAACTCTGGCTCCTCTATGGAGGAGTCGAGAGAGAGTGGAGAGAAGCTGTTACCGCCCTTTCTCGTATCGACGAGTGGAAGCTTGAGGCATATGATGGCCGGTGGAGAGATTGCATACTTACTGCTGTAACTCTCTTGGCTTTAAGGTTGGGTAGGAGAAGTGTTGTGGACAGACTAACCAAATGGAGAGAACTGGCTGATAAAGAGGAATTCCCTTTTCCTCTAAATGAGAATTTCGTTGGAAGGAAGAAAGAGTTAACAGAGTTGGAATTTATGCTTTTTGGCGATGTAAGTGGAGAGGCAGAGAAGCATTATTTTGATCTCAAAGCTAGACCAAGGAGAAAGAACTTAAAAATTAGTTTTAGTAGGAGTAACTCGATAGACGAAAAGAGGAAGGCGCGGCTAAGTGAATATAGCAAGAAGAAAGACAAGGGACCAGTTGAATGGAAGGAATTTGAGAAGGAGATTGAAATGCAGAACAAGAATGCGTTTCGTCATGCAGAGCATCATATGCCAAAGCTGAAAAATACTGGAATGCATGGAAGGAGAAAGAGATCAACGAAAATTTTGTATGGCAAAGGGATTGCATGTGTATCTGGAGAGTCCGGAATTGGCAAGACAGAGCTCCTGCTTGAGTTTGCATACAGATTTCACCAGAGGTACAAAATGGTATTATGGATAGGCGGCGAAAGCAGGTACATTCGACAGAATTATTTGAACATACGGCAGTTCCTAGAAGTGGACGTGGGAGTGGAGAATGCTCTTGGCAAAAGCAGGATCAAGAGCTTTGAAGAGCAAGAAGAAGCTGCCATTGCTAGAGTGCGAAAGGAGCTAATGCGCAATATTCCGTTTTTGGTAATCATTGATAATGTAGAAAGCGAGAAGGATTGGTGGGACAGAAAACTCATCATGGATCTTCTTCCTCGATTTGGAGGAGAAACACATGTTATTATATCCACATGCCTTCCTAGTATACTCAACTTGGAACCTTTAAAACTTTCTTTCTTATCGGAGATCGAGGCAGTGTCTTTGATGCAAGGTAGTCTGAAGGATCTTCCAATTGCAGAAATTGATGCTTTAAGGGTAATTGAAGAAAAACTGGGAAGGCTAACCTTAGGCCTTGCTATTGTGGGTTCGATTCTTTCAGAGCTTCCTATAAATCCTAGTAGGCTTTTGGATACCATCAACCGAATGCCTTCCAGGGACATAACTTGGAGTGGCAGAGAAGACCATTCACTACGTCAAAACAGTTTCCTTTTACAACTCTTTGAGGTTGGTTTCTCAATATTCGACCATGCCGATGGACCGAGAAGTTTAGCTACACGGATGTTTCTGGCTGGTGGATGGTTTGCTCCTGTGCCTATTCCAGTTTCTCGTTTGGCCCTGGCAGCTAGTAAGATACCTGAGAAGCAGTACCATCGCCCATTATGGAAAAACATCTTCTGCTCCTTAACTTGTGGCTCGAAATCCTCTTATTCAAAGAGATCCGAAACAGAAGCGTGTTCGTTATTGTTGAGATTCAGCATGGCCAGGCCTTGCACAATGGATGGTTATGTTCATTTCAACCCACTTGTCAAGCTTTACGCCCGAAAGCTGGGAACAACTGGAGTTGCACAGGCCATGGTACAATCTGTTGTAAGCCGTGGCTCGATTAACATGCATTCTGAACACATATGGGCAGCGTGTTTTCTGCTTTTCAGATTTGGTCGGGAGCCAGCACTTGTGGAACTCAATGTGTCTGATTTGCTCCTCCTGATAAAACAAGTGATCTTGCCTCTGTCGATTAGGACATTCATCATATTTTCGCGATGCACTGCTGCTCTAGAGCTCCTTCGGGTATGTACTGATGCACTTGAAGCTGCAGACCAAGATTTCGTCACCCCAATTGACAAGTGGCTGGATAAATCACTTTGTTGGAGACCCATTCCTACGAACGCGCAGTTGGATCCTTGCCTTTGGCAAGAGCTTGCTTTGTCGAGAGCCATGGTGTTGGAAATCAGGGCTAAACTAATGATGAGAGGAGGGCAGTTTGGTGTAGGAGATGATCTGATAAGGAAGGCTATTTTTATTAGAACATCAATCTGTGGTGAAAATCATCCAGACACCGTTTCTGCCCGTGAAACACTTGCCAAAATCACAAGGCTTCATGCTAATGTTCAAAGCTACATGTCATCATGAATATACTTTATTCTGATCATAGTTTACATTATAAGCACACAGTTTTGATTACATTGCGTTTGTAGAAGCAGTTTACTTTCTGTTCAATTTCTCTATTTGATATTCTTTCCACTTGCTGAGAGTTAGACTTGCAATGGAAATCATCTTCTTTTTGTTTCTTCTGTTTCTGTTCCTGTCAGCCCTTCTGTTTTATCCTTGTGTTTTCTGAGATATGATGGAATAAAGCAAAATGACTCATTAAATTGGATGCGCTTCTTATATGGTGGAGTATGAGTTGATCGACACAACTTGACGCAATTTTTATTATTTGTCATCGTGAAACAATCTTTGTGTGTTTCTAACACATGGGTATGAGTGTATACATCTGATTCTCTCATATCTTGCTATATGCGAAAGTCTCTGAAGCAATGGAGTAATGTTGGTGTTGTTGTTTGGGATTTTATATGAATAGAATCCTGACAATTAGATCTACTAACCATGATTTCTATTGCATGGGGAATCTATTCCTCTTTTAGAAGTTCAAGAACCATGATTTACTCTCTTTTTTGTTTTTTTTTTGTCTTTTTTTGCTTTTTTTTTGGTCTTTTGTCTTTCATTGTTTGTGCATATCCATTATTATGGCTATTTTAATATCGAAAGTTTTTTGTTTATGTTTACTAAAGTTTCTTCACTAGTATACTAGCACACCATAATTATATTATTGTGTCATCTATGCAGATACATATAGAGTCGGGAATCTCATTGGAACCAAATTCTCTATCCTTTCGGTGGATGTATTGTTTGCCTGACTCTTACCTTTCTCAGACTCTAGCAATAGCTTTTGATGTCATTTGAATATACTAGGTATGATTGTTGTAATAACCGTATTTGAAATTCAATAACCTCGAGGTAAATTATGTTATTTCATATTTTTGCCTGAGATTAAAATCATATTATTGTTCTCCAATATCAACAATATTAGAAAGATAGTGTTTAACGATGCTGCATTTGAGTTCAGAATATTTATCTTCCAATTTAATCTCTATTGTCCTTTCAGCTGAAAATTTCGTGATCATCGCTACAATGTCCATTTTTAGTTCTGATCTGTTAGTTTAAGAACCATGATTTAATATCAAAGTATTGAAGTATTTTAGCAGAAAAATATCTCCTAGTTCATCTTTTGTCTGATCCTCTAGTCCATCTAATATGATCATACCATGCATATCAAATTGGTCAAAACTGAATACACATGACATGTTCTTATCGGCCGATTGGGTGGATTAGAATATAAAAAGAAAATTTTGATTTGGTGATCTATTCTCATTTTAGCATGCCCTTTTATTAAAATAGTTATCACATCATTTAAAGACAAAGTCTGAAGAAAATGTACTAAAAAATGCTTTGACTATTTGGTCTTATGCATGGTTTCTTAGACTACATGTTTGACTGTATAAGAATCAAATGTCAAACCTATGCTCGGTCAGTAAACTTTGGATTCAAGCTGGATGGTCCAAATTCACGTTAGATTCATATGCAGGGTGGAGCTGAGCTTGAAACATGGAAGCATCAATATATCTACAGAGAACAAAAGAGAGCTGAAGCTTAGCAGAAACAAACCTCTTAGACTAGCAGCTTATTTTTTAGGCCTGGTTATCTCATTTACAGTCTTGTTTCCATCTCCAATGAGGTTAAGGACACGTTCTTTCTTGATTTTGGAATATGATGGAATAAAGCAAAATGACTCACTAAATTAGCTGCACTTCTTATACTGTGAAGCAGCAGTTGGTCGACACAACTTGATGCAATTTTCATTATGGGTCAACAACCTCTGTAGTTCTAACACATGAGTATGGTTACGTACATCCGACCCTCATACCGTGCTATAGATGGAAGCCTCTAAGGTAATGAGGTAATGTTGTTGTAGTATCTCATGTGCAGACTATAGATAGACATATAAAAGAAATTGTGCTCTGATGGCTTCAAGGACCATCTCTAGCAACTGAACTGCAAGCTAAACTGTTACTAAAGAAATAACATGATCAGCTAATCCACATTCGTTCCAAGAACTCATGGCTTCCATCACGTCAAGGTGACAAAGGAATTGGCGGGACCTACACAAGCGGGTGGAGTTCTTTTTGGTCGGTCTTAAAGACGTTGGTTTTAAGAATATTGTTTTCTTGAATGTCATTCAACCAAATTTCGGATTTACCTATTCCTGTTGAGCATTAAATACGCATGCAGGCTGGAAAACCACTTCGGGATCTAGAAAAAAAAGCTTATTAGGTTATGAAGGAGGCTAACTTAGAGCAAAATTTTGTTCACTCATGTCATGCACATGTCAAAGGAGTTCTAATATAGCATTCAGCTTCTGAAATCACAGCAGAACATATAGACTGACTACTGAGCTCAATAACTTTTTTTAAAAGTAAAATTTTCATTAATAAAGACCGTAAAAGACCAATTTACAGTAGGTTCACACCGAATGAGTGTGTTAACAAGCTAGCTAGTATCCTAGCATTGCTCAAAATACCAAAAAAGACACAGTCCGTTACATTTCGAGTCCAAACATACTATCTATGAACTTTGTCTGGTTTAGTAGAAAATTAAAGTTTCAGAACATATAGACTGACTACTGAGCTCAATAACTTTTTTTAAAAGTAAAATTTTCATTAATAAAGACCGTAAAAGACCAATTTACAGTAGGTTCACACCGAATGAGTGTGTTAACAAGCTAGCTAGTATCCTAGCATTGCTCAAAATACCAAAAAAGACAGTCCGTTACATTTCGAGTCCAAACATACTATCTATGAACTTTGTCTGGTTTAGTAGACAATTAAAGTTTCAGAACATATAGACTGACTACAAGCAAAATATCCTATCTAGCATGTATAAAGATTGGAAATATTTCATTGGGCACACAACCTGAAGTCGAAGTACTTGAAAAAATAAAGTAGCAAATAACTTACTTCTATTCCCAACCATAGACATCATCTCTACCATTTGAGGGTGCTGATTTTTGCAGATTGATGACTCTTCCAACATTTACAACAACACTCAAGCATTTTTCCCGATCAGTTCCAACATTTAAGTAAATGATTCATTAATTTTATTATTCTTATGAGGATCATATAACTATGGGTAAAGGCTTAGATCTCTAATGCTATTTTATCATGTGTTCTGAAGCAACGTGTACGAAACGTATATCTAACTATAATACATATAGGAACGACAACAAGTATACCTTAAGGTCACAGGTTCGACCCGCGAAAACAGCTTCTTGCACAAAGTGTAGGATAAGACTGCGCAGATCAAGCAATCCAACCCCTTCACGAACCCTGCACAAATTCAGTAGCCTAATGCACCGGGAACGCCCTTTTTAATGTAATAAAACTCAATAAAGACAGGATAGCAAAAGAGGTACCTGAACCGCAATTGGAACACTGATTAAAATGTCTATAAAGCCAATCATACAGAAAGTTTCAATATTTACAGAAGAAAAGGGTTCTTCTATGACATCCACATCAAAATCCAGCCAAAAACAGACTTTCAGTTTTGGGATGAGCTATAAAAATATGTTCACTGAAACTGAAATTTAATTTAAATCCTTTGTATCTGCTGCCTGTATGATTCTATTCGGAAAAACATTGTCAAAAAAAGCAACAACTCCCTGCTGTATTGACTTAGGAAAGCATGAGGTTGGACAATCCGCGGCAAAATAAACCGCCTACTCTATGTCAGTACACTGCTTGTTTTCCACACAATTATGCAAACTAGTGTCTGCAATGTGAATTTCTCTGTGACCAAAGCCACTTCCAACTGCTCCAAAATCTTTTTCGTCATCATCACTGTCCAGATCTTTTGGGGTTACACGGTTCTGGTAACTCCTGCGGCGAAGAACAAGAACATTGAAATAGTATCTGACCAACTTTTCTCTGTTCTTGGAAGGGAAACGTTTGCTAGCTATTCTCCAGAACTTATTTGTTGATGTGCTATAATACTTAATCATGTCCTTGAATTTCTTTTCCTCTTCTGCAGTCCATGACAGTGAAACTTCCTCACCCATGTGATCAAATCTCCACTTGTAAAACACTGATCTCAGCTCGCGCTTGAGTTTCAGCCTCTTCTCGCTTATGTGAAATCTAATACACCCGGTGGAACCTGGGAACGAGCAATCACATGTAACCGATCTTCCCTTGCCAACATAATCTGATTGGACTCGGACTCGTTCATCTTCACGCGGCCATACTCGTTCGCCTAGCCACTTGGAATCACTCACAGAAACTACACCATTCCACTTAGGAACTTCAGCTTGGAACGAACGACCAACAAGAACGTGCATTTCGGTTGCTTTTTCCCAGTATTTGTACTCTTTTTCATGTGCACCAGATACCTCAGGCTTAACCGGTAGTTCCTTGGGGCCATTTCTTACTGTTCTTTCTGGAGTTTTATGTTCAGCTGCTGAACTGTGGCAGCATTTACATGAATGAGTTCTAACCGAAGGCACCCTTTGACGGCTCCTTACGTTTTCTGTAGATTGGTGGCGAGGGACGTCATCTTCATACATTGAAGGATGCAATTTCTGCTTCTTCGGCTATTTAACACCAAGACATACATGCGAAGAGCATGAGAGATGCTCTTATCACTTAGTTCCATGTTAACAGCATTACGTAAATTATGCTTTGCATTACAAAAAGTACTCTACGGCTAAATTAAATGACAAACATCAAACACAGAGATTCATATAGCATAAAACACATACATATTTTGGTAAGGATTTCTCAAAAGAATAAGGCAAATGATCAACTCAACTAAACCATTCCTATATCACATGGACTATTTTTCCCAAAGCAAAATACACTTTGGCAATACATAGCACCAGGATTTGTATGGGATTTGTGTTCAATCTGGTTTATGTAAATCAGGAAACTTAGCTAATAACAGTAAATTAGACATGTGACAGATTATGAGAGAGATTCCTTAAAAAATCCTCCATGCAGTAAGGAAAGGTTAGAGTTTCTTCACAAGGCACGTAGATGAGAATGAAAGATGAAAATTTTGAAAACTTAAGCTCCCTGTTTTATATGGAGAAGAAAGCCGTGTTATCTCAGACATGCAGGAAACTAGAAGAATGACATCAACAACACAAAATTGTAAAATTTAAAGAAATTAGTGACAAATGGATACGTCGTCATAGCACTTTTTGTAAATGCGCCATTCATGGCTTATATATGATAATTTTAACTCTAAAAAAAGGATACATAGTCATGCTATGGGTAAAGTTAAGAACTTTCAAAAGATAAAATTTAAATTATATACCTAATTATACTATCTGTAAATTATACTATGGGGTATCTATGTTTGCCAAGTAAAAAAAGGTCTCAAAGTAGTTTGCGTTAATTACTATAAACACTACAACACTGACAAGACCCAGAGTATCTAGGCAAAACGAAGTCGGCTCCAGAAACCACATCACTAACTACTATACCACATCACTAACTACTATGCTGCAGAAACCACTGCTAAAATAAGGCAACGCCTGAGGAGATGCGTGTGATACTTCCATCTCACTTCAATTAAGAAAGTTTTAAGGTTTATATATTTCAAGTCACGTAATTGCGCACTTCCTCTCGATCGTGAATCTTCAGTTCATAGATAAGATAGAATGTGAAAGAGAGTACCAAACAAAAGATTAGTCAAGCAGGAAGAAAAGTTCCTCTGGCATTAAACAAAATGGCTGGTAACTAATACAACTTCGTCCACTGCAATGAATAGAACAATAAGACGATAGGGGTATGAGACTATACCTGCAAGACTTATTTTGATGAGAACGAGCTTAACTATACAATGTCAACTGTAAAATCTATTTTCGGGCAAACAATGATGCACGGGCAGTGAGAGGGTTCATAGTAATACTGCTCGACCAACGCTGGTGACCTTAAAATGCATGGTTTTTCATTCTCTAATACACGGTTCTCATCATAGCCAAGTGCTCCGTTCGTGTTCTCAGTGGTGTCCTAGTATCCTAGGATCAGGAAATCGAGAATACAAGACTTAGACCCAATAGGCATCAATTTGTTTTTAATTGTACAACTATCAAAAGAAAATAGGGACCCCCACCCCATCTCTCTCTCGCTAAAGGGCCAACCACCACTCATTTGTTGCTTTTTCTTGACAAGAAACATTTTTCTTTAAAGAAGTAAATATTATTATCAAGTGAAAAGATAGAAATAACACATGAAAGACAATACAAAATTTCTAACCACATGTTAAAAATACAAAAAAAAAAAATTCAGGAAAGATATTGCAAAGCAATGCCAGTTTGATATCCTTGAAAAGATACATTTGGAATCTTGCACCATGACAGTAACTCCATGTTACCTTCTGCCATCCTAACCTTTTCTACTACTTGTAGTGCCAAAATCAAATGCATGGAGCCATTTTAAACTAGAACACTAAAAAGGACAAACCAAAAATTAGGTTTCAAGCTGTAATTTTTTGTTTTCATTCTACAGGAAGCTGTAAGTAACATCCACTAATGCATGATTTATCCCTTGTCGGAAATGAACAATTAAGGAATCCGCATTTTTGTAAAGTGACTTTTACTGTAAAACAAGGAAACAATCAGAAAAATAAAAGATCTTCCTAAACGACAACCACCTTCGTCCAGTGCAGCATACCAACTGCATTAACAAAAGTACCTGGAGGTCTTCAAACTCACTGGCCCAATTTTATTCCTATACACTACTTTGTGAAGCAATCATATACACTTCAAAAGCATGTTTTACATCCTAAAAGTCATCTAATAAGGAGTGTCTGTCCAATGAACTTTTTGTTGATGAACTGTAAGACACTCTTGTCGGCCTTGGGGTAGATATTCAGATCTCCACTACTGCACCAAAGGAGAGAAGGAGCGTAGAGGAGTTGGTAAAACAGAATGACCATTGGAACTTTGAAAACGAGGATCAGAAATGACACTGGAAAGAGAATAATATGTCTAAGAACCAATTTGGTACTTCAGACAGGGAACTTGATAATGGATTCACTTTCTAAGGAGGTCTAGTAGAAAAATCTTGTGGATGAAAAAAAAAATAGTGAAGATATCACGAAGGTCTTATCTTACTAGAAATTTAACAGGACAGGAAGCTTTCCAAAACATTACACGTTGAAAAAAGGAAATAATTTAATCGTTGTTTCCGCTTATATTTCTTTGAGTTATCAAAGCTCCTTTGTTTTTCCTCTTTGGAAAATAATTGATTGAATTATCCCTGGTTACTCAGTAGATCCAAGGTATGAGAGATGGGTTTCTCCAGACCTATGGCAACCCCACGCAATTATAATTGTATTCATAATAATGGAGTCAAGGGGTTTCTCTATCCTCAACTTGCAAGCATGGAGGGATCAGGCATTCTTGTATAGATTATATGTCAGTTAGACTAGAAAGGAGACAGATCCTGGAAAGGATAGGACTAAATCAAGAAAAATCGCTTTTCAACTGACCTATCATTCCTGATAGATTTCAAACTCCTCTGACAAATTTACTACATAAATGCAGGATGGATGATGACATTTCAGATTTGAATGGTGTAAAAATGTAGTAGTAGTAGTAAGATTTTGATGGAATGTCTTTTTCTTTGCTCTCCCCACCTCAAGATCTGAAATTCATTGGATGACAGATTTTGACCATTATTTTTTATACTATTATTGAACTTGTCAGCAATGATCTTATCAAAGTAGAAATTTACATGGAGAGCAAGTTCTTTCGAACCATCATGTATTCAAGTAACAGCATGTGCCAGGGAAATAAAATAGTTTTCCTTTCTCCATACATTTCTAGTCTTTGTCAAAGTCCCTATGGCTATTTCACTGTAAAAGGTGATCATGTGTCTTTTCCATTGTTATACCAACATCAAGGTACAGGGGCACAATTTATGTTGCGTAATAATATTTCACATAATTGTGTTTCAGGCCATCGTAGGTCAGACAGATCAGATATTATTACAAGTACACGTGTTAGGTGTATAACTAAGAATAAGCATCATGACTGCTTTTTGTGAACACTCCAAATAGAAGCCTAATTACAATATGTCATACATATGCACATACATGCATAATTACTAATCCAATTCGATAATAAATTACAGGAAAGCAGGAAGCACTACAACTTGGATTAGCATAAATCAAAAGAGAATCTTGGAGTAAAATAGTTACCTGATTGTGAGATATCCCGAGATCTACATTGTCCCTTTTAATCAAGAGCAGTTTGCGAGCCAACAAAGCCTGATTCCAAAAATGGTAGTTTCCGTGTTCTTCCTTCTTCCCAATTACTGGATCGGCAGAATGTTTTGCCACATACGATATCCAGCTCAGCATTTCTGCCCATAAAGACTCTTGCTTCCTCTTTTGCGAACCCTGTGCTCTGTCAAGAACAACTTCCGCAGATACAGAGACATCCGTCCGAGGAGGTTCACTCATCTTTTCATGAAAAGCATGGCCATTAATTTGAGTGGAGCAGTGATAAACACTCATAGGTTCACTCGTGAACTTTTTTTCTGATATACAATGCCCATTCTCGTCAGGGAAACAGGAATATGCATTCTCAGTGCACACTTTAACTTCAAAAAGATCACCTGCATCTTTACAAACTAATTTAGCTTCTTGTTTGGGTGATTTGACTTTGTCGGTTTTATCATCAAGGAAATCCTTCTCATCAGCATTGCTGACATTTCCTTTTGCACAATATTGACACCGACAAATGCTGTTGTTAATGCTAGAAGAGCAATCCAATAATCTATTACTATTACCTGAAGCAATCTTGTCCTCAAACTTACCAAATTTACTCCCATCTACTTCCTCATTTTCCATAGCACCCGACAAAACTCCAATGCCCTTCTTTAATCTGTTAGACATTAACTCCAGTTTCTCAACAATTCTGCTCCCACTAATTCCCAAACTACTATCTGTTAATCCCATCTGCAACCAACGATCCAACTCACTCAAATACTTCATATAAACCAACTTCAGAGACGCGCTTTCTTCAAAACCAACCCCACATTCCTCTGCCACAACACCCCACAAGTTTTTCAACGAAACTACATCATATCCCCCAATATTTCGGACAGCCCAGAAAAGTTCAAACAAATCAATTGTCCAGTCACAGGCATTCAAAACCGGTAAAGGCCTTATACAACTACTCTTGGTAGAAATTTCCCTAAGAAAACCCTCAAGAACTTGATTAAACAAGCTCCTAATCCTGTTCTTGCTTTCAGCCCCACCACATTTTGTTAGACTAGAATCTTCACTCGAAAAGAACCCATTTTTCCATTCTGTATCCTTCAATTTTCCACCATTTAAACTTGGCTCTTCTCCAAACTCAATCATTCTTCCATTCAGTTAAATTACTGTTTTTCGTTTCAAACCCCGAAAACAGAATCGAAAAAAGGAAAAAATAATAATTCTTCCGTCACAGCAACTGCAAATGAATTAACTTGAAAAGTTAAACAGAGGGAGTCCAAATTAAAAGGCAAGACAATTTGCCACAACACAAGAAATGCTGGGTATGTAAAAGAATGTTGTTAAATTTCACCTTGCAAGCGTCTTTTAGAGGAGCCCACCTGAGTTTACCTTTAAAAGAACAGGAGAAATGACCGACTGAAGCGGAAAAAGCTCGACATTTATATATGAAACTGAAAAATCACTTGAAATTCAAGTAAAGTAAGCATCATTCCGGCGATTAAGAGACGAAAGAGGTGCCATCTTACGTTAATGGTTAAAGACACAAACCATCGTCAATTTTTATAATGGGACAAAATTCTTCATTTGTATGACTCAAAAACAAAAGGGCAAAGGAGGTTTTTGACGGCTAAAGAGGTTTGACTTACTGTGAGTGAGATGTTGAGGTTTGTTTTGTGGGGACAATAATTGTTGAATTTTTAAGATACTTAAGATTAGATTAGATTAGATTAGGTGTTTAGTATTGTTAATTAAATCCTAATGTTTTTAACACATGGGTATGGTTGTGTATATCTGATCTCTCATACACTGTCATAGATGAAAGATTCTAAGGCAATAGGGTAATGTTGTTGTTGTTATTAAGGGCTCAAGATTATAGATATTGAGGGCTCAACATAACACTAATGTTTTGAAACCATAACCATAATTGAATCGTAAAAGTTTACAATCCATGGGTTATATATCCAATCTAGTGATTATTAGCAGACTCTTATTAAACCATTAAACTGATAAGTAGTGTGTGTATGTGTGTGGGCGTGCGTGTGTGTATATATATGGTAAGTAAGTAAGATATTGAATGTTAAAATTCATGATCGATAGGTAGTAAGGACTTTCTAGCTAATTTCGTGCATGCAAGTTTCTTCGACGATTTGAGAAACCTTCTCACCGTTGTATATTTCGGTCGATAGGTATTAAGGATTTTCTAACTAGTTTCAGACATGAAAGTTTCTTTTGGCGATTTGAGAAATCTTCTCACCGTTGTATATTCCTATCGTCCTTGTGATTGAAGTTAATTAAAGAATTAAAAATAGCATTATATGATCATTTCAACTTTTATCGATTATTTCAACCATAGACTTCTTATTTTGGATAGTTTTAATGATTTTGTAACGTATTATATGATATATTCAATATTAAAGTTGTCAATTGGCTTTGAGTGTATGTTAGTAATGGAACAAAATTAAAGTTCTCAAGATGTATTTTATATAGTTATCCTTCATTTTGGGTTCATGGAAAATAAATACAGGTTAATATTCTAAAACAGAACAAAAAGGTTTAAAATAAAAAAGTTCGTAGCATTTAGGGCTGTAAACGAGCCAAACGAGCCGAGCATTGCGTTGTTCAAGCTCTGTTCATTTAACTTAGCGAACGAGCTGAGCTTGTTCGTTTATTTAAACGAACATATTTACTTGTTCAAGCTTGGTTCGTTTAACTCAACGAACAACATTAACGAGCCGAACACCTTAAACGAACAGTGCCACTTACCGAGCTCGAACAGAAAAAGGTGTTCAAGCTCTGTTCATTAACCTTTTATCCGAGCCGAGCTCAAACCAAACGAGCCGAACAACCAAACGGCTTGGTTCATTTACAGCCCTAGTAGCATTATATGGTGAAATGCACGTTACATGCATTTTTTTTAGCTTTTTGGTATTTCACCGCTTACTAATCCAGTATACGCATAGTAGGCCTCCTTCGCCACGACATAAGTGGCTTAGCCCTTCGCCCGTCTATAGTATCGGTTCGGCTTCATCTTAGAAGCTACCTTTTTAGGTTTCGCTATGGCTCATAACTGGTATATAGATCTTTCTATAATGGTTGGCCTTTTAAAAACTTCGTCAGAAACGACTAATTATCCAAAATCAAAATTTCCCATGAAAAACTTTGTATCTTCTTTTGATAAGCTAGCCCCAAAAGAAAAATAAAAGGAAAAATATAAATATCTTCTAATGGTTCACGCACTTTTCGTGATCACATTCATGTTCCAATGAATAAAGTTGTCGATATTAAAAGTCTACATGTACACTACTTGTTTTTACATGTGTATATTACAACATTAACCTGCAAAATGATTGCAAAATAATTGATGAAAACTTATTGTGTCATCTATGTAGGTACATACATAGTCGTATGTCTCATCGGAAGCAAACTCTCTATTCCTTGAAATAGAGATATTGTTTGTCTGCATCTCACCCTTTCCAGACCCGATGTTATAGCCGTGTTTTTTTTAAAATTATATATAGGATAACTAATAATTGCCTATTAGTAAAAAGATAGAGATAAAGTTAAACTAGAGATGTATTAGAAAACCTAAATCTCAATCAAATAGGAAACTAAAATATATCTTGTAATGAAAATCCTACACCTATAAGGAATATACTTAAACTATCCTAACCAACCCAAAATATATATTATATATATGCATGGATGGCATCCTTTTTATTGACATATAAATATCACTTTGGTTTCCCTCCCCCAAACCCCCAAACCCAGCCTGCGTTTTTCCTCAACCAGGCAACAACAACAATCCTTTTGTTTTGTTTAATTATTGTTGCCAAACTTTTGGGCATCAACAAATAAAAAAAAAAAAAAAGAAGAGTATCATATTTTAATCATCACAGCCGAGAGGAAGGAAACGTGTAGAGAGAAAGAATATTCGTCAAAAAGGTAGGTGCCTCTTCCCCCCTCAAACGGGTATAATACATGCATGCTTTGATGATATATTTATGTGATTCATTGTTTTTATTTGTTTAATATGTGAATTTTGTCTTGTTTTATATGGGAAAGCATGATATATGTTGTTTATGGCTGTATCTATATGTGCGTGTGTATTGAAATTGATGGTTGTTGTCATTCGGATTGGAAACACCCTTGAATAAAATCAAAAGGCTGAATATTTTCACACTTAGGGTTCTTTAAAATTGCGTTTTGGCCTTAGAATAAATTCATCTAGCACGGAATAGGTTGAGATTGAGTTGAAAGTCGAAAAAAACGGGTCTGACGGACGCGTTTCAGGGGGTGGCGCGTGGGGCCCACGCGCGGCCCCTGTCGGCGCGTCCGGACACGTGCTGACGTGTCCACTCCCAAAAGTTGCGTCTCGTTATAACGAGTCCAACGCAACTGGTTTGAGGTCAATCGGAGTTAAAACGAAGATTTTATGAAGGTTAGAAGAAAATATAATTTAATATTAAAAAATAAAAAAAAAAAAGAAAAATGTTGTGGACCGGCCTGGCTGCCGGACCGGACCGGATGGCCAGCGGACCGGACCAGGCCAGCAGGCCGGCCCAAACCGGAAAAATTAAAAAAAAAAATCTGAAAATGAATTTCTGAAATGAATAAATGATAAATAATTAATTAAAATTAGTTTAAAGTTCCAGAAAAATATATTTAATTATCAGAAAAATCTAAATAAATTCCAGAAAATATAAAAGGTTAAAATAAGATTATTTCCACTTAATTTTAGAAATTTGGTAAATGAAAATAATTAAAAATAATTAGTAGTAAATGGAATTAATTAAGGAAAAATTAGTAGAAAATTCTAGAAAAATAATACAAGCTAAAGAAAAATAAAAGGAATGCTAAATAACCACTTTCCAATTTTTGTAAATTTTATGAAGCTAAATATTGAGTGCCGGAGGTGGTGAGGATGGGCGTACGGGCCCCAAACGACTAGTGTTGAGTGCCGGAGTTGGTGAGGATGGGCGTACGGGCCCCAGGCGATTTTGTTGTTGCATTCATGGCACGTGCATTGCATTGGGAGTGGGCTGAGATGTACGGGTCTCAGACGCTCGAGTGAAGAGGACCATGGTGTACGGGCCATGAGTATGTGATTATGATGGACCATGGTGTACGGGCCATGAGTATGTGATTATGGTGGATCGTGGTGCACGGGCCACGGGCATCGGTTGGGGTGGATCGTGGTGCACGGGCCACGGGCATCCGTAAGGATGGATTGTAGTGCACGGGCTACAGGCATCCAGTCAATCCCGGGATCATGCATTGCATATAGGTCTAGGGCATATTGCATGACATGATTCTTGTTGCGTGTGACACGTTAATTGAGCATGCATCACGTACTTGCGCATTTTTATGTGGAGTGACTTACTTACCGCATTTACTTTATCTTATGCATGTTATCTTATATTTATGTGCTATGTGTTATATCATGTTTATGTGCTATGTGGCTATATCATTTTGGTATGTACGTTTTGTATTTGTTTGGGGCGGGCATCTACTGGGTGATTTCTGTCACTCACCCCTACTTCCCAGGTGAGCCGGATGAGGACTACGAGCATATCTTCATTGAGGACGGGACGGACATAGCTGAGTGGGCTGGATCAGAGCTGCGGCTAGGATATGAGGGGACGCTGCAGTTGTTTTGTTCTTATTTATATTTTGAGGATTTCCACACACTACTTTACTATTTTATTTTCAGAGTTTTTATTTAGCAATGTAATGACGGTTATTGAAATTTAATATATGCTATGGTTTACGTTTCCGGCGGAAAAAATTTCTACGTCATTTTGACAAGTAAGAGATTGATTCGACGCTTTGTATTCTCCTTAGTGAGATACGGCGGGTGCACTGTTCCCGATGTTAGGGCTCGGGAGCGGGGCGCTACAGGTGGTATCAGAGACCAGGCTTCAGATCCGCTTCGGAAACGCAGGATTAACTAGATCACTAGACATAAGTAATGATCTTTTGCGAAATGACAATTTTGCCCCTAATAAACAAAGTAGACTTAAGAGATGATTTTAGACTTAAGTTATGATCGGGTTATGGGAGGTGTGTGCCGATGGCGAGCTTTCGTTGTTTAATTACCGTTTTATAAGCGTCCAATCCTTCAACTTACTTTGGATTAATCTGTATTCATCTCATGAACTCAAATTCCGGATAATGCCTCCACGACGCGAGCCGCCAGCTGGAAACAGAGGACACGATGGCCATGATCAGCGGGGTCAGGGGACTATTCCTAGGGCCCTTGCAAATACCCTGGCCACGCTGACTACATTGGTGGCCCAGCAGCAGATACAGATGGCTCGCCTGCAGCACCATCAGCACCACCACCTCAGGGGGCTTTGATTTTTCTATCGGGAAATGCATAACGACCGGATACCTATGATCAGGGGTACCACACGACCAGAGGAGCAGAGATCTGGCTCAAGAATGTGTCTGAGCAGTTGAGGTTGATACAAGTTCCGGATGACCTGAAGGTTGATGTGGTTGTACCATTCTTAGAGGGTGATGCCGAGCAATGATGGCAGGGCATGACACGCAGACTGACTCCACCGCCGACATGGACCCCGTTCAGGGAGGAGTACCAGAAGCACTATATTCCTGAAAGTGTCATTCATAGGAGGATGACGGAGTTTAGCTTCTGACACAGGAGTCCATGACGGGAGACCAGTATTTTGAGAGGTTCCATGCACTTGCGAGATACATGCCAGTCATTATGGATAACGAGAAAGCGAAGATGCTGGAGTTCAAGATCGGGTTGAGCTCTCGCATTCAGCTATTGATCATCTGCACCAAGCCTACCATTTTTGAAGAGTTGTTGGAGGTGAGCCTTGAGGTCGAGGGTGAGCTCGAGAGGGTTGCAGCGGTCGACAGGGCTAAGAGACCGCGAGAGGAGTTCCGTCCTAGGAGATCGGAGATATTGCTGAAGATTCTGCGCCGCCATCTGAACGGGAAATCTTTACAGACCACCACAACACTGTCAGGGATCGGTATATCGACCATTGATGATTGAGAGTCCCGCAGCGACAGCGGCACAACCACTCAAGGCATTTGGAC
>AP025068.1:2270965-2383593 GCA_036186865.1 Eustoma russellianum | reverse complement strand
AAAAAAAAAAAAAAAAAGAAGAGTATCATATTTTAATCATCACAGCCGAGAGGAAGGAAACGTGTAGAGAGAAAGAATATTCGTCAAAAAGGTAGGTGCCTCTTCCCCCCTCAAACGGGTATAATACATGCATGCTTTGATGATATATTTATGTGATTCATTGTTTTTATTTGTTTAATATGTGAATTTTGTCTTGTTTTATATGGGAAAGCATGATATATGTTGTTTATGGCTGTATCTATATGTGCGTGTGTATTGAAATTGATGGTTGTTGTCATTCGGATTGGAAACACCCTTGAATAAAATCAAAAGGCTGAATATTTTCACACTTAGGGTTCTTTAAAATTGCGTTTTGGCCTTAGAATAAATTCATCTAGCACGGAATAGGTTGAGATTGAGTTGAAAGTCGAAAAAAACGGGTCTGACGGACGCGTTTCAGGGGGTGGCGCGTGGGGCCCACGCGCGGCCCCTGTCGGCGCGTCCGGACACGTGCTGACGTGTCCACTCCCAAAAGTTGCGTCTCGTTATAACGAGTCCAACGCAACTGGTTTGAGGTCAATCGGAGTTAAAACGAAGATTTTATGAAGGTTAGAAGAAAATATAATTTAATATTAAAAAATAAAAAAAAAAAAGAAAAATGTTGTGGACCGGCCTGGCTGCCGGACCGGACCGGATGGCCAGCGGACCGGACCAGGCCAGCAGGCCGGCCCAAACCGGAAAAATTAAAAAAAAAAAATCTGAAAATGAATTTCTGAAATGAATAAATGATAAATAATTAATTAAAATTAGTTTAAAGTTCCAGAAAAATATATTTAATTATCAGAAAAATCTAAATAAATTCCAGAAAATATAAAAGGTTAAAATAAGATTATTTCCACTTAATTTTAGAAATTTGGTAAATGAAAATAATTAAAAATAATTAGTAGTAAATGGAATTAATTAAGGAAAAATTAGTAGAAAATTCTAGAAAAATAATACAAGCTAAAGAAAAATAAAAGGAATGCTAAATAACCACTTTCCAATTTTTGTAAATTTTATGAAGCTAAATATTGAGTGCCGGAGGTGGTGAGGATGGGCGTACGGGCCCCAAACGACTAGTGTTGAGTGCCGGAGTTGGTGAGGATGGGCGTACGGGCCCCAGGCGATTTTGTTGTTGCATTCATGGCACGTGCATTGCATTGGGAGTGGGCTGAGATGTACGGGTCTCAGACGCTCGAGTGAAGAGGACCATGGTGTACGGGCCATGAGTATGTGATTATGATGGACCATGGTGTACGGGCCATGAGTATGTGATTATGGTGGATCGTGGTGCACGGGCCACGGGCATCGGTTGGGGTGGATCGTGGTGCACGGGCCACGGGCATCCGTAAGGATGGATTGTAGTGCACGGGCTACAGGCATCCAGTCAATCCCGGGATCATGCATTGCATATAGGTCTAGGGCATATTGCATGACATGATTCTTGTTGCGTGTGACACGTTAATTGAGCATGCATCACGTACTTGCGCATTTTTATGTGGAGTGACTTACTTACCGCATTTACTTTATCTTATGCATGTTATCTTATATTTATGTGCTATGTGTTATATCATGTTTATGTGCTATGTGGCTATATCATTTTGGTATGTACGTTTTGTATTTGTTTGGGGCGGGCATCTACTGGGTGATTTCTGTCACTCACCCCTACTTCCCAGGTGAGCCGGATGAGGACTACGAGCATATCTTCATTGAGGACGGGACGGACATAGCTGAGTGGGCTGGATCAGAGCTGCGGCTAGGATATGAGGGGACGCTGCAGTTGTTTTGTTCTTATTTATATTTTGAGGATTTCCACACACTACTTTACTATTTTATTTTCAGAGTTTTTATTTAGCAATGTAATGACGGTTATTGAAATTTAATATATGCTATGGTTTACGTTTCCGGCGGAAAAAATTTCTACGTCATTTTGACAAGTAAGAGATTGATTCGACGCTTTGTATTCTCCTTAGTGAGATACGGCGGGTGCACTGTTCCCGATGTTAGGGCTCGGGAGCGGGGCGCTACACCCTAATAACAGCTTTTGCTGTCGTTGGGATATACTAAATATGACTGTTATTGTTGTAACCTGCAAAATGAGATGAGGGTAAAAGATAAGAGATAGTCTGTTTATCCTATAAATATTATTACATTTGATTTTTTGACATAGTATAAATTACACTAAGTTAAAAAGTAACTGTAACAACATTTTTTAGACCTGAGGAACACATAAAATTGCAAACGGTCTTTGTAAAGAGGTCTTTAATAGTGTAAATTACCATTAGTTGAAAAATAACTATAACAATATTTTTTATACAAGAGAATACATACAATTGCAAACAGTCTTTGTAAAAAAAAAGTATTTAACAGTAACTGTTAAGTGGCATGTTTATTTCTATTTTTAATGGAGTCAAGGACACACCCTTCCTTGACTTTGGAATATGATAGAATAAAACAAAACGATTCACTAAATTAGATGCGCTTCTTATATTGTGAAGTAGCAGTTGGTCGACACGCAATTTTCGTTATGGGTCATCGAGAAACAACCTCTGTGTGATTTTAACACATAGGTATAGTTGCGTACATCTGATCCATCACATACCCCGCCATAAGTGAGAGCTTCTAAGGCAATGGAATAATGTTGTTGTTGTGGTGGTGGTGGTGTTAAGTGGCATGTTTCATCATTCTCAACAAGATGGTTAAATTCCAGCATGTATAAGTGAATAATAGGTGCATTTTGCCTTATCATATGCATGTGGTTTGGTTTTATTATTGTAGTTTTGGTTAAATGATTACAACTGTGATTTAAAATTTAAAAAATATAATTATTAAATGAAGTTTTATTTTATTTTCCCCCCTCATTCACAATAAGAATAGAATAGTACACTAGATAATGACATTATTGTAAAACCCGATCATCTTATCTTTTAGCATTCTGAAACTAAATTATTCCAAAAAGAAAAGCAAT
Source organism: Eustoma russellianum (assembly GCA_036186865.1). Classification (NCBI taxonomy): domain Eukaryota; kingdom Viridiplantae; phylum Streptophyta; class Magnoliopsida; order Gentianales; family Gentianaceae; genus Eustoma; species Eustoma russellianum. Next base: position 2,380,607 of record AP025068.1, on the reverse strand, counting down.
ACATTTAATAGTCAAAAATAAGACCAGAGTCACACGTTTCCAATAACTTTATACCGCGTAATGTGTTAAACTTTCTATCATCCAATTTATCGGCATGATTTCTTTTTTCCTTTAGTACATGTCTTGCAAATGGGATAGGATCCTCTCACCGCAAGGGGTGCGGTGACGCATGACCGCGCGACACGTGGCAGCAAGAGAGGGTGGTGAGGCTAGATGCATGTGACCCTCATCTAGTCTCACCACCCACCCTTACTGTCACGTGTCGTGTGGTCACAAAGGGGTGAGAAAAATGGGGGTGAGGAGATTCCAACCCCTTGCAAATAGATCGTGTAAATATAGAGCAATTTGATCACAATATAGAAAATCGTAGAATGGAATAAAGGAAAAAATCTCCTTGTTTTTAGTGTTAACCTTTATAAAGATGCAACATCAACAAAATTACCACATTGCCTTAGAGGCTGCCGGCTATGGCGAGATATAGAAGGGTCGTATATACTTGATCATACTCATGTGTTAGAAACACATAGATGTTGTTTCCTGATGACCGTAATGAAAACTGCGTCAATCTCTGTCGATCAACTGCTACTTCACAATATAAGAAGCGCATCTAATTTATTGAATCATTTTTCTTTATTCCATCGTATTCCAATGTCAAAAGAAGAGATGTGATCATTTTGGTTTATTCCATCGTATTCTAAAGTCAAGGAAGAGTGTGTCATTGACCATATTAGAAATGAAATTTTAAACCTTTATAAAGATAGATGGTTTTTATTGTAACCTAATTCTTGTGCCAAGGAAATCAACTTTCCAAGGTAACCCTTTAAAAAAAATCCAAGGTAAATCAATAAATTATCACATGGTTTAAGAATTTAGTAGTTATAAATAATAGTAAGTTTTGTTAGACTGTAAACAATAGTAGTTATAAACAATAATGAGTTTTGCTAGACTGAATATACACTGTAAGCTTAAGTTTATATTATACACCGTAAGCTTACGCTTTTCGAAGATAACCGATTAAATAAACAATTATCAAATGGTATAAGAATTTAGTAGTCATAAATAATAGTAAGTTTTGTTAGACTGAATCTACATTTTAAACTTAAGCTTTTATTACACACCGGGTTGAATTAATTTAAGACGGATTTGTTACATTATTTATAGTACGTAAGGGAGTTGAAGGCCATGACTCCCCTTCGTCCCACAAAGCTTGTCACATGAGAGAAAATATCATTCATAAAAGTATTTGTTACGTTATGGAGAACATATCTGTCTAGCCCAACAAATTATAGTCCAGTCTTTTCTCTAGGAGCAAAGGTCAAATTTCTCGCTTGAGGGCTCTCATTACTTTAATTCTATGAAACTTCGTAGAGGATATAATCAGAAGTTTAGCGGCTTTCTAGATTGGTATGATGTTGTTATAACCTACACAAGGAGTTCACTGCAAACTAGACATATAATATATATCTAATTAGGACGAATTCAGACCTTTGGCTATTCAGGCTCATATACTAGTGTTGCTCTCACTTTGTGCGTGTCCCATTTCGAGCTTAGCACCTTACTACGAGCAATTTTCTAACTTGAAGATTCCCTTGTTTCAACTCATGAAGATGAGCTTCAATTTCATACAGTTCTGAGATTTTATCCTGTTTGGAAAACATCTCCTTGACTGCAGCCCAGATTTTTGCTGCAGTAGAGTACATCATAAAATCCTCAGAAATGTTTAGCTGCATAGAACGTATCAGTCAGGACATAATCATACTGTTTTCAGACTTCCATAGTCAGAAGTTTGAATCTGTCGCAGATGGAACAGGAACTGTCCCATATAGGTATTCTTCCTGGTCTTTTCTAGTTATGAACATCTCTACCCTTCGAGACCATGAGAGGTAGTTATGTCCATTGAGTTTGTGACTGGTAATAGCGACGGAGGAATCATCACTAAGTTGAGGAACACGCACCACACCTGACACTTGATCAGGGGTAGAGGTGACCTCCGTAGATTCAGTAGGACTAGAAAGAGTAGTCATTTTGAATAGATTTTAAAGTATGCAAAGAACAGAGTGTAATTTTGCAGGTATTTTTTGAATTAGATTTGCTCTGATATCATGTCGAGATTGAAACAATCGAAATTCGTTCAAGTTAAGAAATTTACAGCGTTGTTTTCTCTTTTATAGAGATGAATTTTGATTTCTAACGGCTATTTTAACCACTTGGTCAATGGTTACTGTTCATCTACAGTAAACTCTAACAGCTGTGGTAACGGCTAGTTACCAAGGCAGCTCTGCTATGTACAGTAAAAAAAACTAAGCTACAAATTTTACTAAGTATGACATGTTGGCCTTCTATATCTTGTGCTTCACTTCGTCATCTCAGCTCAACACTTCTTTACTTTGTTATCTCTGGCTCGTCTATGTTGTGCTTCACTTCAGCTCAGCACGACCATATTTCAGCTTGTCTTTATTTTGTCTCTAAGTCTTTGTTTTGTGTCTCGCCTCAGCTATTCTTCAGCTCAGCACGGTTTTGTTGCCCAGATCAGGTCTGCTGCCTTGAGGTCAGCTCAGTTTGACAGTTCAGCTCAGCACGGCTGAGACTTAGTTTCCATACTCTCTTTCAAGCTTAGTTGTATATATCCATACAACCAAGCTTGGACATTAAATATTGGAAGGTACTAGTTGAAACTGGTTTTGTAAGAAGATCAACAACTTAATCTTTAGTGGAGTTACGCACTAACCTGACTTTGTTTTCTTTTATCTTTTCTCGAATAAAATGTCTGTCAATTTGTACGTGCTTAGATTTGTCATGCCGAACAGGGTTCTCTGCCATGCTTATTGCTGAGATACTATCGCAGTAGATTTGGATTGGTAGACTTGCCTTGCCATGAAGAGCTTCAAGTACTCTTCTGATCTAAATCCCATCGCAATCTAAAGCAAGAGTTCTCAGCTTAGCCTTTGCACTGCTTCTTGATACTACATGTTGTTTCTTGCTTCGCTATGTGACCAAGTTTCTCAAAAGAAAATTTCCATAGCCTGTAGTTGACCTCATGTCTGTTTTGGATCCAGCCCAGTCTGCATCCGTAAATATTTTGACACTTCGGTCTGTGCTCTTCCTGAAACTCAGTCCTTGACCAGGTGCATTCTTGAGGTAATTGAGAATTCTAAGGGCAGCTTGGATGTGCTCATTAGTAGGATTGTGCATATATTGAGATACAAAACTAACAGCATAACATATATCAGGTACATTTATGGCAAACATGATGGCTCGAGTTACTTCAAGTAAATGCCTATTTGCTCTCTCAGCAGCCCCGTTTTGTTGAGGGGTGTAGGTACATGTGGTTTGGTGATAAGTATCATTTTCATGCATAAATGTTTGATTATTGCTGTCTAGATATTCAGCTCCATTGTCTGACCTTAATGTTTTAATGACACAGCCGAACTGATTTTTAATAAGTAAAACATACCTTTTAAACACTTATCCGGCCTCACTTTTATTTTTCAACAAGTATACTCATGTTACTCTTGTATAGTCATCTACGAAAGTTAGAAACCATCTTGCTCCATTTATGTTATTTATCTTAGATGGTCCCCATATATCTGAGTGAACTAAATTAAAAGGTGATCAAGACTTGTATGTTTTAGATAAGTAATTTTGGTTGGTGTGTTTAGCTAATTGACATGTCTCACAAGTAATATCTTTCAGCTGAGCTGAGCTAAATAACTTTGGCATTAATTTTTTTAAATATACAAAATTGGGATGATCCAATATGTTATGCCATAACAAAATTTCTCCTGTACATGGGTTTCTAGGATGCAAAATACTATTAGAGTCTTGGTCACTTGACTGCTCGGTTGAGCTTACTAAGGCTCTATTTTCTAATTCCAGTATATATAGGTCTGCTATGTTCCTAGCACTGTCAATCATCCTTTTCATTTTGTTTTCTTGAAAACAGCATTCAGTGTATGAGAAGCAGGCTAAGCAGTTATTATCCCTAGTGAGTTTGCTAATAGTTAATAGATTGAAGCTTAGGCTAGGAACATGAAGAACACCTTTCAGTGTGATTTTATTGTTAATTGTGGCAGAGCCTATTCCAATAACTTCTAATGTAATTCCATTTGCAATTTTAACCTTCTTAGGTTCCGAAAGTAAGGTATATGAGTTTAGAAGAGTACCACTGTTAGTCATGTGGTCAGTAGCTCCGGAGTCAATGATCCATGAACTGCTAGAACTTGGTTAAATATAGCCTGCCATGGTTGCCTGGTGCAGCTCAGCTCGGCTACTTTGTTAGTTCAGCAGATTGATGAGAGTGGCAATCTGATCATTCATAATCACCTCAGCATCAGCAACTTGAACTGAGCTGAGGTGGTTTAGGTTGGGCCGAACTGCTCCTACCTGAGTTGTGCTGCTTACCTGATGTGCAGCGCTGGGTCCAGCAGAGAATGGTTTTTGTTGTGGTCTCCAGGGCGCATTGTTGGTCTTCAAAGGTGGCTTTCCTTCTCGAACCAGTTTTGCCTGTAACTTCCAACAGTCATCGACTGTATGGTCTTCTTTTTTGTAGTATTTACACACTTTACCCCTAGTAGGAGCGAAGTGTCTTTTAACAGCCAGCCCAGCTGACTCTGCTGGCTGTTCAGAATGTAGTGCTGAGGACTCCACAGTTGCAGATCCTCCCATCATAACCTTCTTCCGTCTTTCTTCTTGTTTTATTTCAGCGAAGGCAGCCTTCAGAGTAGGCAGTGGTTTAGTGCTCAGAATTTGGCTTCGTGCAGTGTCGAATTCTGGGTTTAGTCCAGTCAAGAAGCGAAAGACCCGCTTCCTTTATGTTATTTCTTTGTACATCAGTGGTGCATGACCACTGATGTGCTTCAAATATATCAATATGTTGTCATGCTTTCGTGAGAAGAGTGTAGTATTTGTGGACAACAATATTCTCTTGTTTCAGCTCATGAAGATGAGCCTCAATCTTTATACAGTTTTAAGATGTTATCCTGTTTGGAAAACATCTCCTTGACTGCAGCCCAGATTTCTGCTACATTAGAGTACATCATAAAATCCTTAGAAATGTCTGGCTGCATAGAACGTACTAGCCAGGACATAATCATGTTGTTTTCAGACTTTCATAGTCGGAAGTTTGAATTTGTCGCAGATGGAACAGGAACCGTCCCATATAGGTATTTCTCCTTGTCTTTTCCAGTTATGAACATCTCTACTCCTCGAGACCATGAGAGATAGTTATGTCCATTGATCTTGTGACTGGTAATGGCGACGAAGGAGCATCAGTAAGTTGAGAAACACGCACCACACTTGACACTTGATCAGAGGTAGGGTGACCCCCGTAGATTCAGCATGACTAGAAGGAGTAGTCATTTTGAATAGATTTTAAGGTATGCAAAGAACAAAGTGTAATTTTGCATGTATTTTTTGAATCAGATTTGCTCTGATATCATGTCGAGATTGAAAGAATCAAAATTCATTCAAGTTAAGAAATTTACAACGTTGTTTTCCCTTTTATAGGGGTGAATTTTGACTTCTAACGGCTATTTTAACCACTTGGTCACTGGTTACTGTTCATCTATAGTAAACTCTAACGACCGTGGTAACGGTTAGTTACCAAGGCAACTTTGCTATGTACAGTAAAAATAAGAGTAAATTGCAGTTAGCACCCAAACTTTGGCCACATTTTCAGTTAGCATTTAATCGTTATGAAACCTCATTTGGCATCCAAACATAGTCAAAATTGACTCAATTAACACCAAAAACCGGCTGCTGACCTGCTGCAGCCGGTTTCAGCGAATTTTACCGCCAAAATCAATTTCCCTCACCAAAATAACCTCTTCTCCTTCTCTCCCTCCTGCTGCAATTGGTTCCCACTGATTTTCCTTCATAAATTAGTCGCCCAATTCACCTTAGAAACTCAAGGAAAACATGTAAAGCACAATTTGAATGTGAACTTTACTCTCACAGCAACAATGGATTCTACAGTCCACAAACAATAAACGGGTCACATTTTCTTGATAGTCTTTGCTAGCATACACTTCCTCATTGATAGAAAGACTATCGAAAATCCTCCTAAATTCAAACAGACCAACAAAGAATCTGAAATATGCCTGAAATCAGTAAATATATGCATGAGGGCATGAGAGAGAGAAACATACATTGAAGCCATAGGAACTGGAAACAGATATGCAGCTCCGGTTTTAAACACAACCAAACATACACAAAGGCAGCAGATACAGAGGGCCACTGAATTCAAAAAATCAGGCAAAACCAAGAAAATAGAAGATAGAGCTATCACCGATACTAAAATAGATCACAGGCCGATGATAACTATTTGGAATTCAAATTGTGCTTTACATGTTTTCCTTGAGTTTCTAAGGTGAATTGGGAGGCTAATTTATAAAGAGAAATCAGAGGGAGGAGAAGACGTTATTTTGGTGGGAGAAATTGATTTTGGCGGTAAAATTCGCTGAAACCGGCTGCAGCAGGTCAGCAGCCGTTTTTGGTGTTAATTGAGTCAATTTTGGCCACGTTTGGATGCCAACTGAGGTTTCATAACGATTAAATGCTAACTGGAAAATGTGACCAACGTTTGGGTGCTAACTGCAATTTACTCGTAAAAATAACTAAGCTACAAATTTTACTAAGTATGGCATGTCGACCTTCTACATCTTGTGCTTCACTTTGTCACCTCAGCTCAGCACTTCTTTACTTTGTTATCTTTGGCTCTTTTATATTGTGCTTCACTTCAGCTCAGCACGACCATACTTTAGCTTGTCTTTATTTTGTCTCTAAGTCTTTGTTACATGTCTTGCCTCAGCTCTTCTTCAGCTCAGCACGGTTTTATTGCCCAGATCAGGTCTGCCGCCCTAAGGTCAGTTCAACTCGGCAGTTCAGCTGAGCACTGCTGGAACTTAGTTTCCACAAATATCGTAATCAGACCTTTTTCATATGCGTACATCACCTTTGCCATGCGTCCATTATCGGTACTCTATCAACTGCGACTCTTCTTCAAAAATTTGATTGAACCATTCAATTAGTTTTATTCTAATCTTTATTGCTTCTCATATATTTATTTGATATCTGGGATGAACATTCATTAGAAAAGCTCACTTTGTAGGTGTAAAACTTACACGTAATCTTAATAAAATGTACACAAAATTTACTGAACATAAATAATTAAGAGACACTCTGGTATGCCTTTCTGGAGGGATCAAATAATTACTCCTCAAGAAATCAAGTTTGACAAATAAACATACATATGCTCATTGTCGATTTCGAACTCTTCAAGATAAAAGAAGGGAACAATATTGAAGACTTGATCAAATTGTCAATCAATTTATATTGAGATGCGGCTTATATCTACTCAAAATCTTAAAGCAATGGGTAGCGTTACCTCATTTTTATATATCCCATTTATTTTTCTCAAAGTGTGCGATGTGGTACTATATTCTCAACACCGTCCTCACGTGCCAATGTGGTTTGACATACACACACGCCTATTTTTCTCAAAGTGTTGTACTATATTTTCAACATAGCCCTTACGTGGCAATGTGGTTTGACATACACACGCACCTTAGAACCCGCCTTCAATCATAAATCACAAGCCAGACATGGACATCTGGACTTGGATGAGGAGAGACAACAGAGGTTAACGAACTGAGCCAAACCGAATACTAGGTTTTCGAATTCGGATTCGTTTAGTTAAACAAACTATTCTGCTCGGTTCGTTTAGCTAAACGAACTTTAAAATTGGTTCGAGTTTAGCTCGATAACCCTATAATCGTTTAAACAAGCCAAATAGTTCGCGAATAGTTCGATTCATTTTAGTAAATGACCAAAATAGCTGTTCAAATTCGGCTCGTTTACAGACAATTACCGAACGAATACGAACCAAATACAAACAGTTCGCGAACTGTTTGGTTCATTGAACAGCCTTAAGAGACAATAAATGGTCAGGGATAGGCAAGGTGTGAGTCATATTCTAAGTCTAGTGATTAGGTAATATCTATCAATTAAGAGATCACATATATCTACCATTTATAGAAGTAATATACAAATAGTAAATTAATCGTAATCAATTAGACTAATCATATCATAATCATATCTTTATCCCTTATCGGTTAACAAACATCCTTGCATTGCTATACTATGATACTGCATCACATCCGGTGATCATATTCAAACTAAACAACCAGTTCTCTAATTATGAGTCTTTAAACAATCAGATCTCATCATGCATCAACTGCTTGACAACCTCTTGACTGCCTGGCTGAATTCAACAATCACTCGATCTTCATCAACTTGCTGAACCGAAAAGAAAAAAGATAAAATTAAGTAATTAATAACTACATTATCCTAAGACATTAAATTGTGTGGGAAGAAAACCCCTTGATGTTTTGCATTAATTAGAGAGACCAACCCGTGAAGAAAAATGCCTTTTTACAATGCTAACAAGCTCTTCTTTTGTAGGATTTGAATTAATATTGCGTTCCTGAATTACAAACATTTAAGTCAAGATAATCAGTAGAAGAAATGGGATGCTTCATTTGAATGAAACATGTTTCTCCTCACCACAATTCCCTCATCTCTCTTTCCACCGTATGACATGTGGCAGCAGGAGGAGTGATGAGGCTAGATGAGGGTCACCCGTTTCTAGCATCACCACCCCCTGATGCCACGTGTCGTGCGGTAGAGAGAGAGGTAAGGGAATTGTGGGTGAAGTGATTTATGAACATACTAAGTTGAATCTTTGGCAGTATCTCCATAATGAGTCCATTCCCAATTTTGCAAAGTTTAAGCAGCCCTGGCAAGGTAATACATTGCAGAAAGGCAAAACATATGTTAGATTTCAGAGAAGTACATGAGATAATTTACAACGAATATAATATGTGCTGAGTCGTTAATCCAAAATTTTTTTTTTTTGGATCTTATAGAAAAGTGTTAGAGAATATTGTATCACATTAGTCAATTTGAGAAAAATATATAGGTGGCGGGTGTTGAAAATATTGTCCCACGTTGGTCAATATGAAAAAAATATATGGCAAAGTTTATTAGCACGGTATGCGTGTTTGAGACGTGTAAAGGTTGATTTTCCCTTTGTTCGAAATTGTTCTTCGAAGATCACTTGTGTACATCAAAACTAGAGTTAACACATAGAACGTGTGCAAAGTTGGCTCGATGACGAACTAAAACAGTTAGAAATCAGATTTGTTCGATGATCAAGAATGGATTCAAGATCTTCCTTGAATGATCTGATTTAGAACGAGATGATTCAAACCATAATGTGCGGTCTCACGTTGATACAGAATAAATAACGTATAAAAGAATATCTTACACGAATCAGTGACGGGGTTGACAATTTTAATTTTTATTTCACATAGGTCTAAGTTACACAAGAGAAGAAAATACAACTATTTATAGATGTAGGGGCAGCTATAAGACCTAAGAAACCTTAGTTGTTTCTTAAGACAAGAAAATAACTATAAGAAAAATATCAATAAATAAATAAATAAAATTTACGATTATAGAATCTCATCATAGGCATTGGTGATGTCTCCAGGGGAAAAAGTTATACTCCCTCTCTCTTTAAGTTTATTTTAATTTTTCAAAATATTGTAATTTACACTATACTGAAAAGTTAAAATAGATTTATATTTTAGATCGGATGGAACCAAGGCCGTGGGTTATACCCCCACAAATCACCAAAAATTTCATCCATTTAAGTCACACACCACATTCATCATTCAACACATAATCTTAAGCCTATGTGACAAACAAAAATACTTTCTTTACATGTCTAGAAACTTAGGTTGAAATCAAGCTTGTTGACCCATATGAGTTAAGAACTTAGCATGAAAAACCTTATATGAGGCCACTACTAAGATCGAGTACATTATTACGGGTGACATTACAAATGAAATAACCCACATAGAACAACATTCTATCTACTAAAAGAAAAATAAATAAATAAACCAACCTTATTGAAAAATGACCGCCGTGGCAACGAATACATTAAAATCACATTAAAAACAAAACCCTCGAAATATGAACTGTAGTGACAACGTACGATTTGATTTTAATCAGTATAAATTTAGTAGTAGATCCATAAACTGCTTCAATTTGATTAAAATAATGTTGATGTTTATACCAAACACTATAGCTCCATATGATTAATCAATATATAGCATTCACGGGAAATCAAAAATATTTGCCGATAAATTCATAGTAGCAAAATAAAACCAACCTGCTGAGATACAGCTTGAATATTATCTTTGACGTCTCTGCAGCAAGGAGGAGACATTGATCCGATTCTTGGTTCAGTAAGTTTTCCAAACTCAACAGGAATTGCTGCAAGAATCAACAACAAATTAATAATGGATCAAAACCCTTTGGTCGAACTAAAAGGACGTCCCGACGCAATAGGCTACCGCGTTTGTGCAGGGTTCGAAAGGCTGTTTTTGCGGTTCGAACATGTGACCTCAAAGTCACAAAGCCACCTACCGGTTGGTACAAGACTCGCCCTCAAAAACCTTAGATCGAACTAAAAATATTAATCACTTTGATTAAAATAATGGATCAAAACCCTTAGATCGAACTAAAAGGCCTTTTTGGTACACCAAGCTCTCGCGTTTGTGAAGGGTATGGGAAAGGGTCGGATCGCTTCGCGATCTGATGTAGACAGCCTTGTCCTACACTTAGTTGAACTTCGGGATCTGCTATAGACAACTTTATCTTACAATTCGTACAAAGGGTGTTTCCACGACTCGAATCCGTGATATCACCGACTCGAATCCGTGATCTCAGAAGATCATAACCCTTAGATCGAACTAAAAATATTAATTAACTTAATCGATATTCTGTATGGTTTCTTACAAGAATGACGGTTATTGTTTTGGTTTTGTCGAATGTGAGAGCCACTAGTAAAATCAACAAAATCATAATCGGCAGCCTCCTCTTTCTTTAATATCGGTCTTTCCGTATTGGGACTGCAATCATTTATTTCCATCTTGATTACGACCTCCAATTTGATAATCTGCGGAAAAAAAGGTGTACATTGGATCAAGGATAATCCCTAAATAGTAGGCAGATTATTCTTATACTTCGAATACTTATCTTATGCGTAAAAGAGATTATTATTGAACAACAACACATATCTAGTATATTTCAAGGACAGCAAAAGCTATCGTTAAAGTTTTGGAATGGTGGAAGAAAGACAAACAATACCTCCATCTCAGCGACAACAAAAGCGATATGATAGAAAGACAAACAATACCTCCATCCCAACGGCAAAAAGCTATCATTAGAGTTTGAGAAAGATATAGCTGAGATTTGAGAAAAAGTGATAGGTAGACGAACAATACTTCAATCAAAAACGATAGAGATTGTTATGAACAATATGATTATTATCATGATAATTGTCGTATTTCACCATACTATTTGAATAACAAGTCACGCTATAATTATAAACGAACCTTCGAAACCAAGTCTGGCCACATCTATGTCAAGCGTGGTTTTACAGCGGTAAAGGAAAAACTACCGGAAACGGTAAAGATCGAAGAGATAACGGAAGGAAACGAGGTAAATTTATTGTATAAGTTAGTGTAGAGTTACTACATTAGTAAGAAATCAAACCCTTAATTAAAAGTCTAATAAAAAAAACCTAACAAATTTTGCCGGAGAATTTGATATATACATTACAAATATATCATATAAATAAATTCAACAAAATAAATACATGCATACAAGAATCTACCTACAACATCTAACAATAATTTCACATGTTACATGTTAAACCATGTAAGCTTGATGCATCAAATCCTTTTCTGCTTGATCGTCCTCAACATGATTTCACTTATTTGAACAGCAGCTTATGGGTTTGATACATTAAGCGAAGCAATTAATTTTACCAACATTGTGTAGATATGATTTGAAACTATTCAGCAATCAAATTGAATATAGACAATCATAACTTTTATTCAATTATTATGAGGTTGTGTTCCTTGTGAATAATGGTTATATGATTTATAATTAAATCATTATTGGTTATACGTGAAGAGTTATCTTGAAGGGTTATGTTTTTAAGTGCAAGAGACACAACTTTTCATTAAAGGAACATGTCTATTTATCAAAAGGGTGTGAATCCAAAGGTTATGATTGACGTATCTTTTGGTCGCCTATGAATATGGATGAAGCCTTCTCTTCACCTGTTTCTTAGTTTTACTTATCCATCAAAGTAAACATTAAAGTAATGATTAGTGGACAGAAACCTACATTCAAGGTTGTGATTGTCTACATCAAAGTTGGTGCTTCCGTGCATCAAAGACGATTTTGCTCACGGAACCATAGAGAAAGAGACGATTTCTCTAAACATCCTCTTTTAGTTATTATGAAATGATTATGTATGTGAAAAAGATTTCTTAGATCCTAAAGAACTAATTGTTTACCGTTATCTGACTTGACCATCGGAGAAAACATAGATCCTAACCCCCTATCGCTCTACTGCGTGTTTGCATCACAGGGCCATAATCCAAGCCTCAATCATGGATCATTAATCTTCAATATTCTACTCATGACAATAAAATACATACACTATGATTCTAAGGTGCAGCAGTGTGTATATATTCACCTATATACTACTAGCAATGTGGTGATATTACAAAATAAATAACAAAAAGCCCATACAAACAAAAAGAAAAAATGAATAAGGTAAAAAAAAATTCTTACGATTTTCGTCTAAATCACAATAAAAGCATCAAAAGAAAGTCAGGAACTACTTGGATCTCAAAAACACACCCACACACATATACCGAAATACAGAAGATGAGATGAATTCTAAACAACAACAATCATACTTAATATATCACAGCGACATGAAAAGTTATCGCTAAAAGTTAGGGAATGTGAGAAGCAGACAAACAATACCTCCATTTTAGAGGATAAAGAGTTTACGAAACCTCCGGTTCTATATGTACAGATGTATAAAAATATATAGATCATCTGACCTCTCTTATCGCGTCCATGTGTTCTGAAAAGATAATACGGATTTTAGTTTTAACGAATTCGGCGTTCCAAATACATATCGAGAAGCCGGAGAAGACACTGAATCTTTTTTTTTTCCTTTTTTTAAAAAAAAAAGACGGTATCTTGTGAATTTATTGATAACCTTGCGTATGGCGAAGGAAAACCATGAGTTTGATGCATTTAAAGAAACAAATCTCTAAAAATTGGTAAAGTCAACCAAACATGAACACACATTGAACATCCATCATGCAAATATGAAAGTAAATATTTTCATGTTTTTGAACCAAGGCAAGGCACTTTTGTGGAGTCCGGATCCGCTGACCGCCTTCTCTCTCACGCTTTTTGTGACCAACCGACACGTGACAGCAGAGGGATGGTGAGGTTGGGTGGGAGTGACCCCCATCCAACCTCACCACCCCCAAGACTGACACGTGGAGCGTGGTCCTTTGTTACTGGCTCACATAGGGGTCAGGAGATCAAATTCGGTTGAGGCATGTACATTCAATTAAACAGGCGTTTTTATTAGCTGGGACCACGAAATCGAGTCTTTTAAGAACAGTTAATTTATTATTTTGCTTTCCAAAATTAATGCATGAATTTGCAATCTTAATTAGAAACTGTGGATTTAGTTGATGTCAGACTTCTTGCACGACCCTTGAAAATTACGTATACTAGACTCCCTCGTTTATACAGGGTTTTGAGATGGGTGAGATCGATTCGTGATCTGATGTACATTGTTTTACCATACACTCTGTACAAGAGATTGTTTCCACGGCTGACCACCCACCCTCTTCCACAACCCTTGAAGTCCCAATAAAATACTCTTTGTTTTTGGTTGTTTTATTGTAGTCACGAGTAACTAATAATAGCTACTTCTTAACTGATAATATATATGCATATAAAAAGAGAGTTGCATGTATGGTGGTTGTGCTTTAAACAGAAAAGTCAACTTCATTTGCCTATTTTTCATTAGTGGCTTCATTTGCCTATTTTTCATTAGTGAAAGAATAATTGTTGCATGATCATTTTATATTCTTTCTATTTTAAAAATATTGTTCTAGTTTGACTTAAATATAATTTAACGAAGTCAAACTTTATGTGGCACTGTCAATTCTATCCTTAATTGGTTAATTGAGGTAAAATAGAAAGAAATCATGTAAGTATTAATTGAAAAGTTAGTATAAAACTTGGACTCTCTCTATCCTTTGGGATGGAGTTGTTGTTTGCCTGCATCTCACCTCTCCAGATCCTAGCAATAGCTTTTGCTATTGTTGGGATATATTGGGTATGTGTTGTTGTAGTATAAAACTTGGACTACAAATACTTAGAATCTTTAAAAAATGAATAATATTTTTAGAACAAAACAAAATAGATTAAAGTACAATATTTTTAAAGCAATATCGTTAGAATTTAGGCTAATTGAGTTCCAAACAAATTGTTGACACTGCAAATTGATAATATTATTTAACATCGCTAATTAAAATGGGCTGGGGCTAAATCCACGTCTAAATATTCTTATCCACGCCTCTTTAAACATAATTAGGGGTACTTTAGTCATTCCAGCAACTGAAACTTTGTACGGCAGCTGAACTTTGGCTCCGACCCTGCTCTTGACTTTTCTGTATCCCATTTGTAAATTTGTAGACTCAGCATTATTTTTTCCATTTATAATAGATTCAATGTCGCATTCTTTTTTGACTTTATAATATGATCGAATAAAACAAAATGACTCAATAGATTGGTTATGCTTTTTATATTGTGAAGTAGTAGTTGATCGACACAGCTTGACACAATGGGCATAGTTGCGTACATCCGATCCTTCATACACCGCTATAGGCGGGAGACTTTAAGGCAATGGTGTAATATTGTTGTTGTAGACTCAGCATTATGTTTGCAGTGGTTCTCCTCAATTTTCCTCTAGATTGATACAATTGAAAGTTCAAATTCTGTGTCTTTTTTTTTATCAATTTCGGTGCTGAAGTACCTACAGCTATCCTGAAAGAGGTGTGGATAAGAACATTTAAGGGTGAATTTAGACATTCTCTGAGAATAACATGTTTTTGTCCGCGCCAAGGCAGACTCTTCTCTCCCCGTTTCTGTTGATTTTATGTGCGAACGGTTTTTGTATTCTCTACTTCTCAAAAATATTGTCAGTTAACTTTTAGAAATAAGTACAACAATAACATTATCTTATTGATTCAGAAATTTCCGACTATGGCATGATATAGGAAGTTGGATGTATTCAACCATGTCCATGTGTCAGAAACACACAGAAATATTTCCTGATGACCTATAATGAAAATTGCGTCAAACTGTGTTGATTAAATTCTACTTCACAATATAAGAAGCGTATCCAATTTAATGAGTCATTTTCCTTTATTCCATCATATTCCAAAGTCAAGGGAGAGTGTGTCATTAAATTCATTAGAAATAAATATATTCTGAAAAGTCAACTATAACAATATGTTTTGGACGGCAAGAATACAAAGAAAGAACCCGATTTTCAAAAGGAAGCTTGTAGAATTATGCATGAGTTTTGTCAATGTAATGTGTGTTTTATGTAAGAAAATACTCCAGTCTACTTGCTAGCCAAGGGATTGCTTTCTCCTTCAGTTGAGGTTTGGCGAAAAGATTTTGTCTGATGTAATGCAGGTCAATTCGGCAGATGTTATGTGAATGAAATAAAGTTCTGGTTTCAAAAAAAAAAAATGTTTCTTGACTTTAAACTTAGATGAACGTTAATCCCGTTGATGAAGTGTTGCTCAACGGTTGTTGTCTTAAAGAAAGCAAGGAGCGAGAGTACCCCTTGTGCCATCCTTTGAAAATAAATTTTAAAGAAAAAGGTCCGAACTTGTGTGAGGATTCACATCAATTTGGTATCAAATCGTTCTTTGTATCTATTCATATCACAAATTCTGTCTCCTCACCCCCTTCTTTCATCACCCACCACGGCTCGCTCATCCAAAAAAAAAAAAAAAAAAAAACCAAATTCTGCATGACCCTTAACCACACATACCATTCTTTAAAGTTGTGATCTTTTGAGTTGCTAACTGTGCGTTCAAATCCTCTTTTAGATTATTCAATCTATTAAACAGTAGGAATTACAGCAGCCTAAACGGGTAAAAATCATAGCGTCGCAAGACAAATGCTTTGTAGTGTTAAACCTAAATATTGATATATCATATGCATTTCATTTCTTTCTAGTACATCTCATCCTCCCATACTCCGTAATAAACGGAAGCCTCTAAGACAATGGGTAATGTTTTCCGAAAAATGGATGCAGAGTATGCAATAAGAAATCTGTCTTAGCCCACTGCTTATGACGCGTTACAAAAACCTCCATAGCTAGATGCATACGAGCCGTCTCGGTTCATAAGCTTTCTCAAAGCTTCCTGTGTTTCTAGTGTTTTTACTCTCTTATCGCTACTGCGTGAGAGACAAGCTCTACTTAGATGCTATGTCATTAATCCAAGTCTATCACGAACCCTTAGCCACATGTTAATATGTAGTTGGGCAATCCACAGACCAAAATCCCGTCATTAACTAGATAAATGTACAGGCTAACAGCAAAACACCCGGATGAGGTCTGAGGAGGCCTCATATGAGACAAAATATGAGGCATCTAATCACGCGACGCCACGTGTACAAAAGAGCCTTTTTTAAAAAAAATAAAAAAAATAAACGACGACCCTTTTGTACACGTGGCGTCGCGCGATTGGAGGCCTCATATTTTGCCTCGTATGAGGCCTCCTCAGATATCATCCGGCAAAACACCACCCACATGCATCAGAATACCATCGACACGTTAACATACTAATGCACAAAGTCTTCACCTAGTGATGTCATAACGTACACTTCAGACTTCAAAAATAACAACAATCTCAAGCATGCTGGTGTCAGGAAATCCCATACATTCATATCCTTCCACATCATCATACACAGATCCAGTACCCTAAAGGAAGAGTACACAAGCACCAGATGGATATTTCTAAAACTAATACACCTTAAAATGTCATCAGAGATGAGATGGTCAAACAGGAGCAAAGTCTAAATGCAGAACAAGTTCAGAAACAATGAAAACAGACACCTAGAAACTACATCAGTCAATATGCTCGGGAGTAACCCCTATCCCTTGGGGAGGATGGACGATTTCTGTATCTATCATAAGGGTTGTACCGTGGCCTGTCACGGTCCCTAGGATATGGATCTCTATTGTACCGTCCACGAGGCGAATAGCTGCGGCTGCGAGATCGTCTTGGGGCATGTCCTATAAGTAGATTCCAGATATGATATGTTAAAGCAGGTCAA
The DNA here is from genome assembly GCA_036186865.1 of Eustoma russellianum. Classification (NCBI taxonomy): domain Eukaryota; kingdom Viridiplantae; phylum Streptophyta; class Magnoliopsida; order Gentianales; family Gentianaceae; genus Eustoma; species Eustoma russellianum. The sequence continues at coordinate 2,363,288 of AP025068.1, read as the reverse complement.
TATATTAAAGTAGCTCATCATAAGCCAAACACTATTGCTTCACAGTATATGCACACTTACCTCGTTTTGGTCCAATACCTTGATACTTTCCAGGGGTGGGTGTCCTTCCTCGTTTCCTTTTAGCCTGCATAGAAAAAAGCTTCAACATAAGGTTATCCCAACAACATGATGGAAGAGGCTAATCTTCTCCATGCTTATTATGTTCCATTACACAACATGGAGAGGAAAAAACAGCTCTGGTGTAACTATCATCTTATTGGATTCTGCATGTCTTAATTATCAAGGAAATCGTGTCTTGGTTACTCTACCCTGCAACTCAACTGCGAAAATCATCACCGGCATTCTCTACAACGGACTTGTCATAATAATGGAAAGTAGCACAAAAGAGGATATCATGTATTCAATGTCAGATCAACTGATTACTGTCTTTTGACTTATAACTATTATCTAGTCTGTCATTCATATTAATGGCATATGCATCATATCTTTTCCCTTTGAGAGAGCATAAAAATCATATTTTGTTAGCCACATACCCCACAATACCAGCTAACATTTACACAAAGATGCCGGCAAAGGTCAAAGAGCCACAACCCGAAAACAGACATAATGAAACACTATTGATAGCACCAAAAACTTCCCAACCATTGTGATCATAAAAGGCCGTGAAACAAGAGCAACTACCCTTAACACCAAATAGTCATTCAGGTTTCGTTAGTATATACAACGAACAAAGCCACCAGCATAACAGAACCCATACCTATGGCAGTGACAACCTACACCAAATCTGACTTTGAGCAATCTACAATTTCTTATGACAAGGAATAATCTGTAATTAACCAACCCACATTTTCCCAACCACCAGTATCTACATTGAATGTCACTTCCCAAAAACAACTTTGCTGAAGCATTTGAATGAAAGCTAACATTACTAAAGCATTGGAAGAATTAAAAAGAATGACCCACAGTTAAGAGTTTAAACTGAGAGCTCAAAAACAATATGGAAACAATTTAAGAAGTCTAGATATAAATCAAAATCAAAGAAATATGCTACATCACTACATTGTAAGTTCCTCAAAAATGCAATGCTCAATTCAGGAGTTAGACAAAGCTTTACCCGGAATTCAGATGCTAAACAAAATCAGAAAAACTGAAGCAGCCACTAGTTTACAATATCAGAACTGATGGAGAAATGGAATTTAAAGGCATGCAACCCTCTGGGATATAGGCGAATTCTTTCGATGAGTTTCAAATGTCGATGAAGAGCGCGAATCGTGAAAGGATCATGGATGCAACGAGTTAGACTTTAGAGCTTAAAAATCGAATTCGACCGAGCAACAGAGACCAGACCTGCTGCCAAAAGTTATCAGGCAACATTTCTAAAGACAAGAACTGTTATCTTATAAATTTGCAAGAACCACAACGGTGTATCGCAGCTCAAAGGGGGAAAAAATACCTTCTCCACAGTAACTAATCTGCCTTCCAGAACAGATCGGTTAAGATACTTGATACACCGTTCTGCGTCTTCATTTGTCTCCATTGTTACAAAACCAAATCCACGAGACTCTCTTGTGCGAGGGTCTGTCACAAGCTGGCATTCCAAAACCTGGAAAATGAAAATACGAAAAAAGCATTTACAAAAACCGATTCATATGTAAATAAAAGATCTTTTGACTTGCATGTATTTTACCAACTTATGGGTCATAATTTAGAAATTAATGTTCAAATACATCAATGTCCACAGAAATAAAATCCCAAATCAAAGATGAAAAATTAATTCTAATATGCTTGGCAGTGGTCATATATAGGGACATTTTAGAGTATATTTAGGGACATAAATATGCGTAGACAATATCTACGCTTTAGGTTGACTTTGCACTTGGTTGCGTATGTTATACCGTTATTTTGCATTACATATACATATACACGTGATGTGTATTTTAATATCGAAAACCCCTTCTTTGTATTTCCTGAATTCCCTCACTAACACACTAGCACGCATATCTCTATTATTATGTCATTTATGCAGGTACATATAGAGCCAGGGGTCTCAGTGGAAGCAGACTCTCTATCCCTTAGGATAGAGGTATTGTCTGCCTACCACTTACCCTCCCCAGACCCTAACGATAGCTTTGCTGTCGTTGGGATATACTGGGTACGGATAATGATGATGATAGGAAGCACGAATTATTGAACACCTGCAAACTTAATCAGGAATAAGCTAATGTAATTAACAAATTCTTGACTAAATCGCCAATGGAGTCCAAGTTTGAGTCACTAAGACTCCTAAGTCGCACCAAATGGAGTGTGATGACCGTGTACGCAAAGCTGAACCAATATATATATTATATACCAAGAGTATTTTATGGGGCCTTTCAATTTATTTACATCTTCCCATTCTCAGTCGACTCAGACCATTACAAAAAATAAAAGCATCCGGAAATACATCATGATAGTACCTTCCCTTCCTTGCCAAAGAATTCCTCAAGCTCACGGGTGGTAACCCTAGTAGAAAGCCCAGTCACATAAAGGTTATTCCCAGGATTTAAAGCATCGCCAGAGTCAGCACTCCTGAGGCGAGAAATTTAGATATCAAAGGGATGTGTAAATAAAAATAAACAGCACACTAACAAAATTAAAGGGTATTCGTAACTAGTCCACTTAATGTGCCAAGACAAACGCAGTACAAGTTAATGCCGACAACGGTAGGCATGTACTGTTTGTAGAAGCCACAACATATAAATATGTTTTTAATCCTTCATGTGCGCTGCCTCAAAAACTATTATAGCCACAAACAAAACATAAACTGGATAACATACAATAAAATTTTATTCCAAAAAAGTGCTTTATAGCTAATTAATTAGCGATTACATAATTATATAGTTATAACACTACAAACCCCTTACTAGTCACATGCTGCCCCCTCCCCTCAAGATTTTAGATGTCTTCCCATCACTTAGTTTCTTTTTTTTTGTAATTTGAATTTCATATATAAAGCCAAAACGGCAGATTTATACAATGATCTATCAGCTGGACCGCCAAGAGGGAGTCTCCGCCAGACATATAAAGGTGACGTACAATATGCACAATAGGCTAGAGCCAATCCTTTAGCAAAAAGTGGTTCAAGATAACCACAAATACATCCCTAAGCTATTCTACCAACAATCTAAACTTTCACATCAAGCACAGGGTCTAACGAAATACAAAATAGCAAAATTCTATTGGCACCCGAAGACTGCGATTGGCAGAAAGACAGCAAGATTCCCAATGAACTGAGAGCATCAAAATGATCATCAAACGCGCAGAGCCAACCCAACAGAGAATAGTGGAGAGAGAGCAGCTAGTGAGGTATTAACCCATCACTTAGTTTCACTAAGAAACTAGCTATTTCTTGAATAAAAAGAAAGTAAATATGTCCACTCGGTGTTAAGAAAAATATATTCCATACCGAGAGCGGCTCCTCCGGGACCTTGACAATGATCTCGAACGACGACCCCTGCGTGGGGATGAAGAGCTTCGAGGGGAAACAGACCTATCGCCCCTAACATACATATATAGAAAATAGAAAAAGGAAAAAATTGTCAAAGCCATTTAAATATCAAAGGAAAACAAAACTGTCCCAAATCAAAAGCAGAAGCTTTATCACTAGGAATGGACTCACCTTCCATCTCTCACAGGAGACATCTGCCTACACAAAAAAGTAAGAAAAAGATGAAGTAGGAAACTTTTTTCCGATCTAAAAGGGGAAAACGAGCAAATTTTCTTTTAATAACAGGAATAAAAACCTTGACTCTCTCAATCACAATTGAAAGACAGATATTCCAGTATCAATTCAAAGAATAGAGATAAAAGAGAAATGACCTTGATTTTGGGGAAATTCAGGGTCAAAGCCCTAGATGATCAGTGCTTTGGATTTGGAATGTCAATGTTGTACTTTGAAACCCGACGCCCTTGGGGATTTGAGGTTTTACACTTCACTTTTAGCATAAAATGTCATATTGCACAAAGACACCTGTGAAGATAGAAATTTGTGAATTGATCTCTTTTTCTTTTTTTCCCTTTTTTTAGAATGTGAATTGATCTTTTAAGGTTGAACCGTAAAAAGGTAAGGATCTCTGTCACACTCAGTCTCAAAAGTAGTGTATGGATGTAAATCATGTACCCAACGGCCCGCTAGCAGAAGCTTGGTCATATACACAGTAGTCTGCATTAGGAGCCTCCCAACACTGCAGGCCTCCCAACACTGCAGTCAAGCCTACAGGCCAAGGAAGCTCCCACACAATGCACTTGCTGGAAAAGGGCTCTCTTGCCTTTGGCAAGAATTGAACCACTGACCTTTCTTTCGAGAACTTCTGCCCGGAACCAGTTGGGCTATGTCCTAGAGACGTGAATTGATCTTTTAAGCTTCATAAAAGAGAGTGTGGCTTGGAAAAACTGATATTATTACTGATTTGTAACCTTGAGGTCACGAGTTTGAGACGCGAAAATAGACTCATACACAAAATACAGGGTAAGACTGTGTACATTAGATTGCAAAACGATCCAGCCTCTTCCTAATTCGAACCGCATAAATAGTTTCTTGCATAAAGTGTAGGTTAAGACTGCTACATCAGATTGTGAAACGATTCGACTCTTTCCCGGACACTAGGGATGTCAAACGGATAAAACGAATACGATAACACAGTATCCGTATTCGAATTCGTTTTTGTCTAACTATATCCGAATTCGTATCCGAATCCGGACAGATATCTAGGAAGTCATCCGAATTCGAATTTGTTCGGATTCGAATTCGGCGCCGGATATCCGAATCCGTATTATATCTATTTTAAATTTGTTCGAATATCCGAATCCAGATATCCGAATTCGAAATCAGCAAATTTACAACAGTGCTTCCAGTTTCCTCTAAGTCTAAGGCCTAAGCGTATAGCGGCCGTATACATATTTTCATATATATTTTTTTAAAATTTTAAAAATAAATATTTTTACATATTTTTTATATATTATTATATATTTTATTATATATTTTTATTTAATTTTAAAAATATCTATTCGGATACGGATATTCGGATACGGTAATGACTATACCATATTCGTATTTGTTTTTCTAATACTATTCGGATACGAATTCGAATACGGTGAAACGAATGTACAGCTCTTACCATATTCGATTCGGACAGCCGAATTCGAATTCGGATGTCGGATATCTGGTAAGTTTTGACAGGCCTACCGGACACTGCGTAAATGCAGGAGACTAGTGAACCTGAAACACTTTTTTAAGCTTCATATAACTTTGTAAAACGTCTAAAACTTGACCTAATAGCTATTTCTTGTCGTAAAATATTTTATATTATATAGTATTTGTATTACGTATAATTTTTTTGAAATGATATCATAATGCAAAACAAGTTATCCATTATCATGCATCTTCATAATAAGTAAATAATCATCAGTAATTATAAAATAGAGTGATACCTTATTCCTTCAACATTCATTGTTCTATTCGCAAATAAACACTCTTTTATGAACCACCTAATAACATGGTTATGACTGGGCTGTAAATGAACCAAGCCGTTTGGTTGTTCGTCTCGTTTGGCTTGAGTTCGAGCTCGGCTCGGATAAAAGGTTAATGAACAGAGCTTGAACACCTTTTTTCTGTTCGAACTCGGTAAGTGGCACCGTTTGTTTAAGGTGTTCGGCTCGTTAATGTTGTTCGTGAGTTAAACGAACCAAGCTTGAACAATTAAATATGTTTTTTTAAATAAACGAACAAGCTTGGCTCGTACGCTAAGTTAAATGAACCGAGTTTGAACAACGCAATGCTCGGCTCGTTCGGCTCATTTACAGCCCTAGTCATGACACATCAATTTTCTTTATATTATTTGGAACAAATTCCTGTTGTTAGATTATTCTTTTTGCAAAAGATTTTCTGTCAATTTCGTGGGGAAAATATTCTTTTATTGTTTCCTACTGCTATTTTTCACAAATTTGATAGTTTGTCTTTTTTTTAAAACTAAATGCTCAATGTTTATTGGTTATAGTCATCGATAATGAGCGTAGACTTACTCGGATTTCAACTTGAAACCGCAATTCTATACGGTTTCGTTGTTCATTTTCTTTGGTGAGGGATTGTGTTCTCCCCATCTGTCCCAGAAGCACGTTAGCCAGGTAAAATGTAAATCGAGTGATGTGCTCCACCGGCAGCCCTACAAAGGGAGAGGACACACGAGACTCAGCCAGCCCAGAGGCAACCCTTGTAATATTTCAACAAAGATTGTCTCCACACGGACTCGAACTCGCGACGTCGGGGTTCTAGCCCCAATCACATTTGCCACTTACCACTGGACTATGCCCATGAGGGCTTCGTTGTTCATTTTTTTGTTAGTTTTTTGGAAGGTCAAATTGTATATACAATGTATGTTACAACATCATTACTCTATTGACCTAGAGCCTTCCGCTTATGGCGGAGTGGGTCGGATTTACGCAGCCATACCTATGTGTTAAAAACAGACAGATGTTGTTTTCCGATAACCCATAATGAAAATTGCGTCAAGCTATTGGCCTAGAGGCTTCCGCTTATGGCAGAATATAGATGGATCGCATTTACGCAACCATACCAGGTTGTTTTCCCTTAACCCATAATGAAAATTACTCCATGAATTGTTACTTTACCATGCAGGTTAGACATGACCAAATACAATATGACGATTTTAGACACCATAAATTTTTCAGAAATATGATCAAGTAGAGCATCCTACTTTTAACTTCGATTTCAACACTCTTCATTAATGTGTCTCATGTATAATAATCTGCATTTAGGGGCCTTAACAAATAACAATTATGATAAATTTTCTTGATGACTTGTAATGAAAATTGCGTCAAGCTGTGTCGATCAACTTGTGCTTCACAATATAAGAAGCGCAACTAATTTAGTGAGTCATTTTGCTTTATTCCATCATATTCCAAAGTCAACGAAGAATGCGTCCTTGACTCCATTGGAAATGAAAACAAAAAAAGCGTTTTCGATACACTAGGCTCCCGCCTCTGCGCAGGGTCTGGAGAAGGGCCGAATCGCTTTGCAATCAGATCTCTATGCGTGTGTGTATATAATGTGTAACTCTCTGTGTGTATTTGTAGCCCTCATCAGATTAAGCATTGTCGTGTGTATTCATTTACATCATTTTGATGATGAACTTTCAATTGCAATGATGATAACCTATGGCAAATAGACAACCCATGGGACAAGGCACAAGATGGAAGATATGAATGAGCCTGTCTGATGCAAACCTGTGTTGTACATTTCAGGGTGACAAAATATGGTAGCTTAAAGGTTATTTGAATTTTCCCGCATCTAAATAACAGAATATTGCTCATTCTCAGATCTCCTAAAAACTTTTCAACATTTTTATAAAATTTACACTTCCTGCAACTAGAATCTCAATGCCCGGTTTGATGGACCGTGGCGACTGAAGAATCTTGTGTACCTAAGCTCTGATCCTGCAGTGTTGTTCTCCTTGAGCACAGAAAGAAGAAAGCACAAGTGTAGATGGAGACATGCCATATGCTGAAAACAAAGACAAACACGGTCAGAAGCACATACAGGTGTTGGCCCAGGCCGGCCGCGCCCCCTTGAAATCTCGTAGTCTCAATATTTATGGACCAGTCCTCTCACAACACAACAACAACAACATTACACTGTTGTCTTAGAGACTCCCGTCTATGGCAGAGTATGGGGGATCGGATGTACGCAGCCATGTCCATTTATTAACGACATACCGAGGTTGTTTCATGATGACCCATAATAAAAATTGCTTCAAGTTGTGACGATCAACTGCTACTTCACAATATGAGAAGCGCAGCCAATTTAGTGAGTCAACAACAACAATTACTCTATTGCCTTAGAGGCTCCCGCCTATGACGGGGTATAGAGGGGTCGAATATACGCAACCATATCCATGTGTTAGCAATATACAGAGGTTGTTTCCTGATGACCCATAATGAAAATTGCTTCAAGTTGTGACGATCAACTGCTACTTCACGATATGAGCAGCGCAGCCAATTTAGTGAGACAACAACAACAACAACATTACTCTATTGCCTTAGAGGCTCCTGCCTATGGCGGGGTATAGAGGGGTCGGATCTACACAACCGTACCCATGTATTAGAAACATACAGAGATTGTTTCCCAATAACCCATTATGGAAATTGATTTATGTTGTGCCGATCAACAGCTACTTCCCAATATAAGAAGCGCAACCAATTTAGTGAGTCGTTTTATTTTATTCCATCATATTCCAAAGTCAAAGAAGAGTGTGTCTTTAACTCTATTGGAAATGACAACGTCCTTTCACAACACAACGGGTCTCATATACAAGTTTGAGTATGAGACTGAGCAGGAATAAACCATGATTGTTTATGATTAGAAGATCTGGTGTGTGGTACGGGTGCGAGATGTCACTAGGACAGGGAAAATGTTACCTGTGCCAAAGCCAGTACGTTTGGATTGTTTCCATGGTCCAGCTCAAGGCAGCCAAGGACAATGCTGCGATACCCAACAACATAAAGTACCATCGAAATTGTTTCTTGATTGTGTTGATAACATTGTGAATCCATGAGCGTCTAGAGAAGAGAAGTTTCAAATGATCATTTTGGAATAAGACAGCCAAAAGACCAAATTTAACACCACTTTTCAACTAGTGAAAATTTTATTACTAATTGTTGAAACTTGGACTTGAGGCTCTTGTTCACTCAAAACCTTAAGGCAGTGAGTGGTGGTGCATTATCCTCATATAATCCATGTATTTTATCTCAAAGAGTCCGATGTGAGACAATATTCTCAACACATGCCCTCACGTGGCAACGTGGCTTGACATACACACGCGCCTTAGAATCCGACCTCATCACAAACCACAAGCCATGCATGAAGTTCTGGACTTGGGTGAGGATAGACAATAAATGACCAATCATGGGCCAGGAAAAAGGTGAGTCCATATTTTAAACTGGCTCTGATACCATGTTGAAACTTGGACTTACATGAGGTGAGGTCCATGTCCACTCAAAACCTTAAGGCAATGTGTGGTGGTACCTCATCCTCTTATAACTCATGTATTTTATCTCAAAGTGTCTGATGTGGGACAATATTTTCAACACTAATCGTGATAAACTATATTAAAGTTTGAGATGCAATGCAAAAATTTGACATACAAGATAGGTCTACTAGCCCATATGGAACATAGTGAAGATGAAGTTGACTTGTATCTGCTAACCAGTTCTATGATCCACCCCACAAGCAAACCAAAGGCTCCAAGTGCTAGCACAAGAGCGATATTTCGAGACCTGAAAAATGAAGTTTGCCAAATATTAGTACAAGAACAATGACAACCCCAACACCATGGAATGACAGTGTAATTATATGCACCTGGTTAGGCTATGGACAGCAAGTAAAGCGGTCGCAATCGACGCGATAGTTTGTATTGTTCTTTTTGAAGCCTCGTTTATGAAGGCTAGATAAATGAAGGTACTCACAACAGCCATGAAAGAAAGCCAGAAGTCCATGAACTGAAAGAATCAAAGTGGGCACATGTTCTTTAGGATCCAAAAATAGCAAAATCACAAATCAGAATTTCTGGATAAATCTGTGTACCTGTAGAGGCTGAAAGGTAAGAACACACCAGCTACCCACATCACAAGCATGATATAATGCACTTGCAATCCCACTGCACGAGAATATCATTGATTCTGCAAACGCCTGTGAAATTCCCACGAAATAATCCATCAAGTTGGAATAGTTTACAAATCAGTAGACATTTCTTTAACAACAACATTACTCCATTGCCTTAATGGCTCCCGTCTATGACGGGGTATGGGGAGCGGTCGGATGTACGAAACTATACCCATGTGTTAGAAAAACATGGAGGTTGTTTCCCGGTACACTAGGCTCACGCGTTTGCGCAGGGTCTGGAGAGGGGTTGGATCGATTCGCGATCAGCCTTACCCTACACCCTCTTTAAACAAGTCCAACTTATTAATCATTTTTTACTAAATCTTCTAATTTCTGGCCTGTACCTTTTTGTGAAATGCCCATATTGCAGGAAGTACGGCTGCTGCATTTGATGAAGTAAGGAAGATGACATGCCATATTTGAGCTGCATCACTTTTTCGCATTAAATTCACATACTAAAAGATGAAACACATGAGACTAATATTATTTCATTACATGAACAATTAGTATTAAGCAATGGATAAATACTTCTAAGGCAATAGATTGGCTCAGTTGAAATATGTTTCTATCCTCCCCAAAAAAAGGTATCTTTCAATTTTCAACTCCACCCCACAAACTTAACAATTGAATCAAATGCGATATAAAGTCAACTACAACAACATTACCCCAGCCTCCCGCCTATGACGGATATGAGGGATCAGATGTATGCAACCATAAGCATGTGTTAGAAACACAGAGGGGTTGTTTCCCGATGACCCATAATGAAAATTGTATCAAGTTGTGTCGACCAACTCCTACTCCACAAGATAAGAAGCGCAGCCAATTCAATGAGTCATTAAACGACGATATATAGACATAAATGTAACATAAAATCAAACACCAAAATTCTCTCCCATGTATAAAGGTCCTCGGTTGCATGTAACCTGCATTCGATACTAGTTGAACATTGCAGTCAAATCCTCCATATCTTCCATTGCATTCACAAAAGTAGTACCTGGAAAATAATTGTCTTTATATCAGGGGAGAAAAATCATGCACAGACCAAACCAAAACTCACCATTTATATGTGGAGTAGCAAAATTTCAACAAGAGTTCTTTTTCATCAATTACAACAGTGACAAGAGAGCAAGATTCATTTACTAAATTAAAAGGCAAACACTCCTATAAAACAATGTGGACTGATGCTTAAATAAGCAAATATCATCATCATCATCCGTACCCAGTATATCCCAACGACAGCAAAAACTATCGCTACGGTCTGAAGAGGATAAATGGTAGGCAAACAATACTTCTGTCTCAAGGGATAGAGAGTTTGCTTTCAGTAAGACCCTCGGCTCTAGATGTACCTTGATAAATGACATAGAGATATGATGTGCTGGTGTGCTAATGAAGGAATTCAGGAAATAGAAAGAAGAGGCTTTCGATATTAAAATACACATAACGTACCCATGTATCCCAACGACATTAAAAGCTATCGCTAGGATCTGGAGAGGGTAAGTGGTAGGCAAACAATACCTTTGTCCCAAGGGATATAGAGTTTGCTTTCAGTGAGACCCTCGGCTCTAGATGTACCTGGATAAATGACATAGAGATATGATGTGCTAGTGTGCTAATGAAGGAATTCAGGAAATAGAAAGAAGAGGCTTTCGATATTAAAATACGCATAACGTGTATATGTGCATGTAATGTAAAACAACGCTTAAATACGCAAACATGTTATAAAACAAATCCCAGAGCAAAGGAAACAGCAATAGTACCTGTAGTATTTCTTTCCAGCTACATTAGATTTACATATTCCATGACCAGAACATCTATTTGGGCAATCTTCAACTGAGAGAGACATTGTGGTTCGACGAGCAGCATTAGAACGTGACAATGAATGCCTCAACCCAATGCACCAGAGCCCTTCTCTGGGGTAGAATATATAAGCATTAATTCTCCTTTCACTTGATTCATATAACTTAAACATCGACCTGTTATCACTATTGTTGGCCTGATTTATATAATAGTAATCCCATTTTGTGGTTGATGGTAGGCCTCCAAATCTGGCATATAGTTCGAAGTCTATGATCGTATTGGCAATTAGATCAATGTGTATGTTCTTCCCAGAAGAGACTTCATTGATATTGAAAACAAAATAAGTCCAAACCAAATCTGATTGCTTCCCAGATGAAGCAGACGTCAGAAGAGGCTCCAAAGCAAGGTGATCCAGTTTCACAGGCTTGGGCGTATTTTTAGGCATATATGCAAAAAAGGCATCTGAACTGCCTCCCTCAATCAGCTGCAACACATGGAGCTTCTGCTCATTACATCTCAACCAACCTTTTGTACATGAAACAACAACAACAACAATATTACCCCATTGCCGTAGAGTCTCTCGCCTATGGCGGTGTATGGAGGGTCGGATGTACGTAACCATACCCATGTTTTAAAAATACGCAGAGGTTGTTTCTCGATGACCTGAAAATTGCGTCAAGCTGTGTCGATCAACTGTTACTTCACAATATAATAAGCGCAACCAATGTAGTGAGTCATTTTGCTTTATTCCATCATATTCCAAAGTCAATGACTGATGTGTCCTTGACTCCATTGGAAATAGCAACATGATGGAATAAAGCAAAAGTCTCATTATATTGGCTGTGTTTCTTATATTGTGAAGTATCAGTTGATCGACAGACGCAATTTTCATTATGGGTCATCGGAAAACAACCTCTGTATGTTCTTAACATATGGGTATGGTTGCGTACATCCGATCCCCCATACCCCGTCATAGATGGGAGTCTCTAAGGCAATAGGGTAATATTGTTGGCAATGCTAAGATAATAGAATAATTGGCAATTTCCAGAAAAAAAAAACCAGTAAGGCACAATACAACAACAACAACATTACCCATTGCCTTATAGGCTCCCGCTATGGCGGGGTATGGGGGTCGGATGTACACAACCATACCTATGTGTTAGAAACACACAGAGATTGTTTCATGATGACTCATAATGATGCGTCAAGTTATGTTGATCAACTGCTACTTCACAATATAAGAAGCGCAACCAATTTAGTGAGTCATTTTGCTTTATTCCATCATATTCCAAAGTCAAAGAAGAGTGTGTCCGATAAGGTACAATACCTGAAGCATATAATTTTGCCAGGTACAATTTGGTCCAGCCTTATCCTTAGGACATTGAACTTTCTCCCACTGCATTGAATAGCAGAGCACGACATGTTCTTCTCCTGCTTTAACTGCATTTGACTTATTAAATGGCTGGATCATGAAGAACCACTTACCAACCTTTGGTAATGGAATCACCATTGGAGATATACTCAAGTCAATAGCATACACGTATGACACATTCGATGGGACTGCACCATATCGAGCATAACACAGAAGATTCGCGTAACCTGTCTTAAGTAAATTCGTCTGATTGATTTTTGAATCTAATGCTGATACCACCAGCTTTTCTGGAGGTTGCATTACATCCAAAGAGAAGAACTTAGGTTCCTCATCTTGAAAGCATAAATCTTTCGAGAAATTATCGCATGATAACATTCTGGTGTTGTTGTGATCAGCCATCTTACTCTCAGTAGTTTGAACATAATCAAAGAGCAAAGAATGATGGCACAGAGGCTGTTCTACTTTCTGGTTACAGTGGCTTCCCATCATTGAATGGTTCATGCAGCTTTGTAGGATTACATTTGCCATGATCAAGAAGGTTGGGCCTCTATTTATCTGATTCCCAGTAACAAATTGTAAAAAAAATGAATTTCCCTTGCACAACATCCATAAATTACTTCTAAAGCACTCCAATTTTACGTGAAATTATAACGCTAAAGAGGCATAGTGAATGAGGGATGAGATCTCCTCACCCCTTTTTCCTCACCTCCTTTTCCACCGTCCGCCACGTGTCTCTCGCTCCTCCTCATACACCTTTTCTTCCCCACCCCTTCATCTAGCCTCACCACCTTCTCCTGCGCCACGTGTCTCTCGCTCCTCCTCATACACCTTTTCTTCCCCACCCCTTCATCTAGCCTCACCACCTTCTCCTGCTACCACGTGGCGAGCGGTATGAAGGGGGTGAGGGAAAAGGGGGTGAGTAGATCTCATCCCATTGAATGATGCGGAACAACAAAAAGAAGAGAGAGTATTTAAAGATGCACCATTTGTCTTTCACTTATTGGTCCACATTGATCACGGTCCGACTTTCACGTTACAATGAGTAATAATTGAGGTTTGGATCCCCTCACCCCAAAATCCTTCACTCCTCTCCGCATCACACGACACGTGTCAGCAGGGGATGGTGTTGAGGCTAGATGAAGGTCACCCGTATCTAGACTCACCATCCTCCCCTACTGCCACATGTCATACGGTAGGGTGAGAGATTTTGGGTGAGAGGATCTCATCCCTAATAATGGGGAACAAAGACCTCCAAAAGAAAAGGCATGACTAGTGTAATACGAGTATTACTTCCTCCATCGAAAAACATTGCCATATTTGACTTTTTAACGTAGTGTGTCTTATATTACATTGAAAAGTCAACTATAATAATATTTTCGAAAGGGAGGAAGTATAGGGTAATAAGTATTGTTAGATGAGTATTGAGTTATTACTACATAAACCATGGGAAGAATGTTATACCATTTTTGCCTGTGTTCTTGCAGCACCTATTCTGTTAAACAAACCAATGAAGAAAACACCTGGAGAAACCTGCAAAGAAAACATAGTCACAACTCTATGCAGATTCCACCACCACCACCACCCCCCCTCCAATAAAAAAAATATGTATATATATGAACCTGTTCATTTGTCAACTCAATCCTTGTTCTTTCTAGTAGAAAATAGCAGTGTCTTGAGTTCAGAAGATTTTGCATGCTCCCAGTTGACGAAGTAGGGAAGGTAAGTAATTCTGCATTACCAAGAATTCTTGCCTGACTTAAGTGAGGAAATAGGAGCGGGATCCCCTGACCCCCGCGCGCTTCACCCCCTCGCGACCGCCTGTCACGTGGCACACAGGGGTGGTGAGGCTGGGTGGGGGTCGCCCGCACCCAGCCTCACCACCCCCTGTGTGTCACGTGTCAGCGGGTCATTTAATACCTCCTAAAAAGGGTCAGGCGATCTGAACCCGAGGAAATAACCCACCTTTAGTATTACCAAAATTTTAAAATTAAGTGCCACAAGGACGTAGTTCAGTTAATGCTCGAATTGTTAATTGATTTAAAGAGGTACATAGTTCGATTCTAGGTATATGAGCACTGGTGTTTCACTGCTGTCTGAACCGAAGGTACAGTTTGCAGTGGACACATTGTGTGGGATCCTTGTATATGTTATCACCAAACTAGGAGGCCGCTGAACACCTAATTTGCATCTTCCATAATGTTTCTCGAAGCTAAGACAGTGGGACCCAATGATTTGACCTTATGCTTAAAAAAATTTTAAAATTAAGGTCTTAATTGGCATTAATCTCTTTCAGTGGTAGGTATTTCATATAAAGTGGATCAAAGAGCCAATCAAATAACAAGCAAAATGGTTTATACAAGTCTTATCTTAAGTAAAACATGTATGTAAGAATTAAAAAAAAAAAGAGCTAATATTTTTGTGCATAGTATAATACAAATATCAACAATTTTGAATAATAGAACCTTCTTACAAGTGAGGATTTTCCATGCGTTTACCTGGCTTGATTTTGTTTACAAAGAATGTCAAACATTTTTATTTTTTTTTCTGTTTTTACATCACAATAACTTTCCATTTCCAATGGAGTCAAGAACACACTATTTAACCTTGGAATATGATGGAATAAAGCAAAATGACTGACTAAATTAGTTGTGCTTCCTATATTGTGGAGTAGTAGTTGATCGATACAATTTGACGCAATTTTCATTATGAGTCAGCGGAAAACAACCTCTGTGCGTTTTTAACACATGGTCATGCTTGCGTACATCCGGCCCTCTATATCCGCTACAGACGGGAGAAATCCTTCCTCTTCCTAGTGTGAAGCCATACCTTCCTTGCCCTCCCTTCCCC
This sequence comes from Eustoma russellianum, assembly GCA_036186865.1. Classification (NCBI taxonomy): domain Eukaryota; kingdom Viridiplantae; phylum Streptophyta; class Magnoliopsida; order Gentianales; family Gentianaceae; genus Eustoma; species Eustoma russellianum. The sequence continues at coordinate 2,347,557 of AP025068.1, read as the reverse complement.
TTGGTTGTTTAAATAATTAGCCTTAGTTCCTTGCTTCAGGGAAGATAGAACCACAGATTACCTTTTTTTTCCACTTACTCTTTGTTCATTCGCTCGCTCCAAATATGGAGCTCACTCATTTGCTCACTTCAGAAAACCCATATTCTTTCTCATCTAGCTCTATTTACGTATCTTGAAGTTAATCCACATACTTTCTTCTTTCTTCTTTTAAACATATGTATCTTAATGTTGATTTAGTAGATTCAGTTAAACCACTTGTTCCTTTCTCATCTAGCTCACTTTACTTCGATCTCTAAGACAATGATATAATATTGTTATGTTGTTTTTACATGACACTAGACTTACGAGTTTTTCACACGAATAATGTCAAACTATTGATAAAATCATGACCTTTTAACATAGATTCCAAGATACCTGAACCATCTGAAATGTCTGGCAGAGGTAATCCACCATTCCTGAAACATATTATAGGCGGCTCATTTATATGTCTCCTTTTTTGTCCTTTCATTTCCTGTGCATCAATTTTAATTGTTAAAAAGTTTATAAATTAAGCTATATTTGGGCAAATTAAGTCAAATGAAAATTTGTTTAGACAAGCAATCCAATAATATGGAGATGAAAGACTCCAATAATAATAGACATTTTCCATAACAACATATAGATAATTGTTACATATATAAAATAAACCATATCCAAGTGCCAATTCGAAAGAATTCTTACGTAGTCTAGTCTTGGATCCAACTGGAGCCACGTTGAAGAGAACAAAGGCGGCAAATCAACTGTCACAAATTTACCATTAAATTATGTTATTATTTTAGGAATTGTAGACTCCTATAAAGATTAACCCAACTATAAAATAAAGCTTGGAGCAAAAAAGGCGAAATCTCCCGCCCTAGGCCTCACCGTTCCAACCCCAAAAAGCATTGTGGAGGATACAAATTTGGAGTTCATCGGTCTCCTAGGTTGGGTGAATACTTACAACAAAATAAAGCTGCATCTTGGAATAGAGATGGCTAAGCAAAAATATATATATATATATAGAAATTAACTTGAAAAACAAAATCAAACATGTTACATAGCAGATTTGGGCTCTTATCGGTTATTTATGTAAATTAAATTGCCAACATTACATTAAAATTTCCTTTTTCCAGGAAAAAAAAAGAAAAGCAACATAAACTTTTCATCATTGGGGGCTATTTTATGAAAAGTATATTTATCAACTCAAAAGTATTACTGTTCATTATTTTTACAAATAAATGCATTCTAGCACAAGAGATACCAATCACGAATATTACTTCCACTTAATGATAGTTAAGTACTATAACTCACAAGATATTCCTTTTATCTGAAAAATATTGTGATTAAACTACGATGAAAAGTCATCTAATATAATATTTTTGAGACCGAAAAAATAATTAAAATAATCATAAAACAGTTCTCGTTGCTAGATCCAATGATTATAAATGATTCCGTCGGATCTTATGATATACTAATTATTATTTAAAATGGGTACCATATTGGCGCTACAAAACAGTTACTCGGGTGGTAGTATAACGGATAAGATACCGACAATATAAAAGCGCGTTTCTGGTATACTAGGCTCCTGTGATTGCGTAAGGTCCGGAGAGAGGTAGGATCGCTTCGCGATCTGACGTAAGCAATCTTACACTACACTTTGTGTAAGAGACTATTTTCATGGCTCGAACCTTTGGCCTCAAAGCCACAAAACAACAAACTTACAAGTTTCTTCAAGTCTCGCCCTCACCGACAGTATAGTACAGTTATAAGTATTAAAACACTTACTCGTGTAATGGATATAACTTGAACCCCCCCCAAAAAAAGTCACAAAAAATAAAAAGATCAATGGATGTTTTGAGTCACCTCTGATGTAAAACCAATCGTACGGTCTGATCTCCATAGATAGGGTAAATTTATCAACTTTGAAGGATGATATATTTTCTCCATGCACACTATGCAAAGATAATAACAACAAAAGACTTTTGAGAAGAAAATACATCCTCAGAATTTTGGGAGAAATAAACGATAGAGATGAAGGAAAAAAAGCATGATAAGGGTTTAAATACACACACACACATACATACATATATATATATATATGTATATGTATATGTATATGTATATGTATATGTATATGTATATGTATGTGGTTTCTTCATACACATGATGCATGAATTTGACATAGACATGTATCTTGCAGGAAGTTCTAATTCTAATTTAGAAATTGGAGATGGGATTGTTGACAATTAGGACACCACCATTTTTGTAGATATCGATTTAATTGATTAAGGTGCATTTATTATTTGTATGTACTAAATTCTTTCGCTAACACACTAGCACAGCGTATCTGTATTAGTGTGTCATATATGCAGATACATATAAATCAGGGGTCAGCAAACTCTCTATCCTTTGAAATGGAGATATTGTTTTTCTGTTTCTCATATTTTCCGATAGCTTTTGATGCCATTAGGATATACTAGGTATGTAAAATTCATTGAAACCAAGTTGTATTATCGTTTTAGTTTTATTAGTTAATACTATGTACAGTGGCAAGTGAAGATAATTACAGCATCAGAAGGGGATGAATTTAGATATCCAAATACAAGGACAGTTTAATAAATGCAGTGTTTGTAATTAATTTAATATTATAAATCCTATTACACTGTTTACCTCTAAATGAAGGTTTTCAAACATTTTTCTGTCGTGAATTTATCAACCATATGAGAGTCAGGCCCCAATATTTTTTTACCCGTAGGTGCATGTGGTGGAGTCGAGCAGGCTGATGCTTTGTGACTTTGAAGTTACGAATTTGAACCGTAGAAATAGCTTCTTTCACAAAGTTTAAGGTAAGACTGCGTACATCAGATCGTAAATCGATCCAGTCCCTCCTTAAACCCGTCTGGTGTACCGTGAATGCCTTTTATGTACGTGTACTGCTTGTTATGGTTCTAGTTTGGTGGTTTTTTTTTTTTTTTTTTTTTTTTGTGTTTTAAAAGAGCATTTTGAAGGGTCGAACGATTATTACCGACCCAGAACGATTATTCTTTCTTGATATAGGTGGTGTAAATTTGTGAGAAGAAATTTTTCTTTAGTTATTTCATGCCGTGGATGTTTGGTTACATTTTTTTTTAATTATTATGTAGAGTAAGAACGAATAGAGACTAACGTCTACAATATGTTAAAATCACAAAAGAAATACTTCTCCATTTATAGGTCTCATTTTCATCTCAATACATGTTGTTTAAAGGACCTAATCCTCTATTACTTACACAAAAAGAAATACTTCTCCATTTATAGGTCTCATTTTCATCTCAATACATGTTGTTTAAAGGACCTAATCCTCTATTACTTACACCACCCATATGTATGGATGCTTGGTTAGACCCAACAAATGAGACATTTTTTTCATTGCAAAGTGACCTTAAAAAGAACTTATCTATGAATGTTTGGTTAGACTCGACAAATGAGATGTTTCCTCCATTATAAAGTGGTTCTGGATCACTTCATCAGAAGGGGTCAGTGATACATGACTTGACGATACGTGACAACAGAAGAGATAGTAAAACTAAATAAGAAGTAATTAGCAGAGGACATGAAGCTGGATAGATACGGTGTTTTTCAATGGGCGATGAGAGAATCTCATCCGTTACAAGTTCCACCCCCCCCCCCCCCCCCACGCAGCACTTGTGAACGCAAGATTGTGAAAATTATTTGAATAAGAGATACGAGTAAAAGCCTCTCCTTAGGGAAGGAAAAAGAAAGCAAAATGCCTCCAGACAAGTACAAATATGAAAGGCAAAAGCCTCTTGTGGAGACTGAAGAGTCAGTTTTGGGGCTTGAACAAGGAGAAATAAGGAAAAAATTTGAAGAAGAAAGTACCAATTAAGTTGGGGGCTTGAACCCGGATAAATAAGCAAATAGTCCTTTCTGTTTGAGGTTAAGGAAATAATTCTAGTAAAGAAAATTATTCAATGTACCTATTCAATAAATATGTTACACGTCCCTCAAGAAAATAAGTATATTAAATGTGTTATGATTCATTGAATTTGTGAATGTCCACACATTGTTCAACAAGATCCATGAACTTATCAATACATTTTTTTAAAAAAAAATATATACAAGAAATTTTTTTATTAGAAGTTTCAACATTCATGTACATGTATTAAATTTAGTTCATGTATCCATATATTGTTTCTTCTTATTTATTTGTCACGTTCATTAATAACCTAACAGTTTATACTAAAACGTTATATTAGACTCCCAAGAATTTCTAGAGAAGTAAGCAACCTATTATCAAGCCAAAAATAACAAATAAAATAAATATTGCCTGCTCATGCCACCCCACCTAAAGGCTTCAAGGACTTTAACCAAACAAGTGATCAATCATCTTTTCTACATTAAAAATAAAAAATAAATGCGGTGGTTAAGCATTAAGAGCCAAAATGAAATCATATCACCGTTCTCATTGTTTACCGTATTCAACTAGTTGAACACCTTCTCTAGACCAGCCTCTCATCCGACCTTACAATCTCTTGATGCACACGTAGTGCCTCTTCATTTCTCACCGCCAACCTTGATGACGAAAGGATCTGAACCCATAACAAAGCGTTACACAAAGAATGCGTGACTAATAAAGAGGGAGGACCTTGGAGTAACTAGTAAAGTTGCTGCTTTGTGATCTTGAGGTCACGAGGTCGAGTTGCGTAAACAGTCTCTTGTACAAAAAAAATACAGGTAAGACTGCGTATATTAGATCGTGAAGTGATCCAACCCTTTTCTAAACCATGTACAACCGCGAGAGCCTAATACACTCAGAACATCCTTTTAATACGTGACTAACAACCAGCCAAGTTGGTAATAGTTTACGGATGGAAAGAAAACGAGTAGGGGCTGATGGTTAAATTAGTTACTTAACATTAAGTGATGAATTCAATCAATCAATCATACCCAGTATATCTCAACGTCATCAAAAGCTATTGTTAGGGTCTGGAGAGGGTGAACGGCAGACATTATCCCAAAAGATAGAGAGTATGCTTCCAGTGAAACCTCCAACTCTATATGTAAATGTATAAATAAAAAAATAATAGGGGTATGATGTGCTACTGTGTTGGTGAGAGAATTCATTAAATACAAATACTGAATATTTGTACAGAATATCGATCACCATGTAGCTGCAAAGTATATTTGTACAGAACAAGTCTTTTTACACAAAATCCACCTTCTCAGCCTTGCTAAAGCTGTTTTTCTTTAACAGCCATATAGGAATTCAATGAATGAAGAAACTAAATACAGAAAAATTACAGAAATGATGATACAAAATATACTAATAAACCAGGGGACATGCCTACATTTCGCTTAATTCTCCTTCCCTGCAAACACCCACGTCCACCGACATGCTTTTCTTTTTCAAGTCCAGCACCCTGCAACAGTTTCTCCTTGGAGACTGAACCCAAAAAAGAAGGCACCAAAATTCAGCAACTTCACCACATTTATTCACTCACACACAGAGAAAGGAAAAGAATTTACCACATTAACATGCGGTTCAGATTGGGGGAGGCTAACGGAGATAAGATCTCCTCACCGCCGGTACCATCACCTCCTTCTTCACCGTCCGATACGTGGCAGCAGGAGAGATGGTAAGGCTAAATATGGGTGACCCTCATCTAGCCTTACCACCACTCTCCTGCTGCCACGTTCGGGCGATGGAGAAGGGGGTAATGGTTCCAGGGGTGAAGAGATCCGGTCTAGGCTAACGGTGAGGGAAAATATGAGGGAAGGGGGTAATGGTTCCAGGGGTGAGGAGATCCGGTCTCGGCTAACGGTGAGGCAAAATATAAGGGCTCCAATCACGCGTCGCCATGTGTACAAACTGCTCAACGGGTTAAAAATTTTTCTTTTAAAAAAAAAAACAGTTTGTACACGTAGCGCCCACGATTGCAAGCCTCATATTTAGCCTCACCGTTGGCCTCCCTAAATATGAACCCATTAACCTGTGTTGGACTTAGGATTTTTTTTAAAAAAAAAGCATGCGATGGACTGATGTTTGGTGTCTTTTTTTTTTTTGTGATTTAATGTTTGGTGTCTCAATTATAATTAGTCGTGAAATTCTATAAACTTACATTATCAATTACAGGTGAGGGTACCTAAAGTACAAGTAATCATAAATTTCAAGTAAAATCACATTGTGGGAGTGTGACAAAATCTATGCAGGACTACTTTCATTCGTAATTATGAAATAAGGATAAAAGCCAACATAGTGGATAAAATAATTTCCACCTCATCTCTCTTAGACACCTACCACAACAACACATCATCATCATCCGTACCCAGTATATCCCCAACGACAGCAAAAGCTATCGCTAGGTTCTGGGGAGGGTAAGTGGCAGGCAAACAATACCTCTGTCCCAAGGGGGAGAGAGTTTGCTTCCAGTGAGACCCCCGGCTCTATATGTACCTGCATAAATGACACAATGATAAAGATATGGAGTGCTAGTGTGTTAGTGAGGGAATTTAGGAAAAATACAAAGAGGCTGTCGTCGATATTAAATTACACATAACGTGTATATGTACACATAATGCAAAACAACGGTAAAAAACATACACAGTATATCCCAAAGACACCTAAAAACAGAATCCGTAGCACACATTTGAAAAGGCCAATTTTGCATCAAGATTGTACTCCATTATGTTACCTAATACTACAGAATATGCTCTTAAGTTGCCATATAATTGTAATAAATGTCATGGAGTAAGTGAAACCAAACCACAAGAATAAAGAATAGGAAGCTTACTCTATCCCACAAGTGGGGATCAGCTTTCTTGTAAACTTTGATCCTATCAAGTTCTCCAGGTTCCTTCATCTTCCATTTGCAAGCAGGCTGTGGCATCCCATGCCTAATATACTCACTAACAGTTTGATTAGAGACATAATCCATTCCTGCATGTGACAAATAGAATACGAAAGCCTTTTGACACGGGTTTCTCATTACAGGCCTGGTGTTGAAAGGATAGGCTGTGTAATCTGCTCTTCTGTACCAGTTCAAGAATGTCCTTGATGGCATCTCTATCTCCCGCGGAGACAAAAGCCCACGAAATACTTGAACCGCGAATCCCCAAGATACCGACACTGTCCATTTCCTACGCTTGTCATAGCAGATGGATTGTTGTATTAGACCAGCTGAGTCGAGCTTCATTGGAACTAAAAGCCGTTGAAGAGCTTGAACCCGAGTAACATTTGGAAAGATTGGCTCCACAACATCAAGATGGTGGATTGACACAAAGGGTGTCACTGGATGAGCAGATAATAGACCAAATAGATTCCCATACACATCATACTGGATCACCATTCACCAAAAAAGATTGTATGTTAGAAACTAGGGAAAATTACCGTTAGACCTCCTGTGGTTTGACTTAATTCTAAAAACCTTCCCTCTTGTTTGGAAATATACATTAACCTCCTCTATAATTTGGGTTAAAAACGCACCGGTCAATTTCCGGCAAAACCACAGGGGGTAAACATGCCGGAAATTAGCCGGTGCAGTTTTAACCCAAACCATAGAGGAGGTAAATGCATAATTCCAAACGAGAGGGAAGATTTTTAGAATTAAGTCAAACCACAGGGGGTCTAACTGTAATTTTTTCTTTGCGCTTGCCTAATAAAAATAAGAGATAATAACAATATTCAATGCATGAATGATTATATATGTGTGTGTATATATATATATATATATGCATTTATATACATATATGCATATATAACTGAATCTAAATTAATAAAAAAATAATTTTTGTCCTTTTTATATTAAAGACGTTAATACGTATGTGTTTTATTAAGTGAATAGAACTAAATAGAAAATTAATAGTATATATATGTGTGTGTGCGTATATATATACACTCACACATATATAATATATATAATTGAATAGAATTTAATGAAACATAAAATTTTTATTAAATGAATAGAACTGAATAGAAAATAAATATTATATATCTATGTGTGTGTGTCTATATGTATATGTGTGTCTATATGTATATGTGTGTTTATATATATATATATATATATATATATATATATATATATAAGTGTAATTTTCCCTAGAAACTATTCCAATGGAGTACCACTTACAAGAAGTGCACCTAAAACATAAGTTGCCTAAGCTCTAAAGCCACATTTTAGGCACAGCTTTGTGCTTATGAAAAAAAAAAAAAAAAATTACCACGCACACTAAGAAAGGAATATCTTTTGCTGATGTTGGGATATACTGGGTATGATTGATTGACTAGGAAAGGAATAGGGTTCAGACCTTGGTACCCACCAGTGCAACGATCTTTACAACTAGGATGATTCGAATTCCTCACATATTAGGTATAGTTGAAATACTACTAAGATATGATCAGTCGTGGAATATAAAGTAGGATTTCTTACCACCAGATGCAACAATGACACTAAGAATCTTATTGAATTGAAAACAAAATAACATTCTGAACCCAACACACGGTTTTGCTCTGCCGATAAAGGACCATTTATGGCTACAAGATCACTTTTAGCATTAACTGGTAAGGGCAGATCAACTGCAGTATCAACACCTTCTTCATAATTATATATACAAATACAAATGAATACAAAAATGAGATGTTCATCTCAGCAAATGACATCAATATCAGTACGTTAATTTCAAGACTCTTTTACTTGCAAAGGGCATCAAACTAATGCATTCGATAAAGGCACACCTTGTTCCGCCGAAACTGACAAAATTGTGAGCTTAGAGATCCAAAATTACCATTTTTGACTCTAAATACCCCCATCACATCAACTTCTTCACTCACTCAACTGTTTTTCCTGTTTATGGAGCGGTAAGAAACTTGGGATATATAAGATTTGCATATCTTCGAGGACATGGTCCAGGATAAGAGTTCATTGAGACATAGGATTAAGGCTAACGAAGTTTAGACAGGATATAAGGACACCTTAGAGTATACTTAGGGGCTTAGATAGTATCTACGTTGTTGGTTAATTTCCTTACGTGAATAGGATAAGGAAGCCTCCTAGTTTGTAGGAGTTTTTATTTTGGTATATTTCCTTTTAGGTGTTATTTGTTTTCCTATTAGGTTAAGGATTTGTCTAGGCTAGAGGGTCTATAAATTAAGGGTAGGCCGAACCGTTGTAGCGGCGACAAGTGGTAGTTCGGTTTTGAGTTATTTTCCGAATATCAATAAAGTGTGTTGTGCTTTATACGCGTTGTGTTCTTGAATCCGTTGTTTACTTCAATTGGTATCAGAGCAGTTGTTATTACTTCAATTGGTATCAGAGCAATTGTTGTTACTTCAATTGGTATCAGAGCCGAGGTTGTTAGAAGAGGGAGGAGCCACCGTGGAGGGTTGCCGTGTGGAGGTTGATCCCGTGAGGAGGTTGCCGTGTTCTTCGTATCAACAAAGGCCGCATCCTGTACAACGTGTAATTCAAAAAAAGGAGTGCCGCCGAAGGCCGAAAGTTACACGGCCAAATTGTTTTTGATAGGAGAAAGGAAACCGCCAATCTTTGCTGCCCAGGCCGAAGGAGTAGGCCGAATAGATCAAAAGGGAGCAAGGCCGAATAGATCAAAAGGGAGCAAGGCCGAAAGGAAACCAGGGGCTTGCCGCTTGCAATTAAAAAAAAGGCAAAAAGCGAAATCGAAAAAAAGGAGGCCACCGGAAAGCCGAAAGGAAACGGCTAGAAGTATTTTTCAAAACATTGAAGGCCGAAGGAACTGGCCCTTTCAAATTGAAAAATATTAAATCTTTCTTACAAGGCCGAAGGGTATACGGCCAACAGGGGATCAAACAGGGGTTTTGATCAACGAATTCTTGGAAAGAACCAACCACAATGAGTGAAGTCGGTAAAAGTAGCGCAAGGCCCGTGATCACCGCAAGTCAACCGCGTGTGAGAGAGGCTCAATCGACTGCAGTACAGTGCCCGATGCTTTCTCCGACCAATTATACCGTGTGGGCTATGCGAATGAAAGTTGTTCTAAGAGTTCACAAAGTGTGGGATACAATTGATCCAGGGTCGGATGATGTTGAGAATAATGATGTTGCAATTGCTCTACTGTTTCAAGCAATCCCCGAGAATTTGATCTTACAAGTAGGCCATCAAGAAACATCGAAAGGAATTTGGGAAGCCATAAAGACGAGATATTTGGGTGCCGAGAGGGTCAAAGAGGCGCGGCTCCAAACTCTAGCTGCCGAATTTGATAGACTCAAGATGACGGAAACGGATTCTATCGATGCTTATGCCGGAAAGTTGTCCGAAATTTCGGCAAAGTCGGCCTCCCTTGGGCAGCCCCTAGATGACTCCAAGATGGTCAAGAAATTCCTTAATGGTTTGCCGAGATCGAAGTACATACACATTGTTGCGTCACTAGAACAAGTGTTAGATTTGAACAAGATCGATTTCGAAGATGATGTTGGTCGCTTGAAAGCGTACGAAGAACGAATTAACGAAGAAAGTTTCAATACTACATCAGACAGTACTTTGTTATATTCATCTTCTTCCGATCAACAAAATAAGGGATTTTCGAATCAGAGGGACAGAGGCCGCGACTCACGTGGAAAAGGCCGAGGCCGAGGCCGAGAGACGAGGAGGGATTGCTCGAAGTTAATATGTTTTAGCTGCGACAAGCCCGGACACTTTGCAAGCAAGTGTCCCGAGAAGTTAATATGTTTTCGTTGCGACAAGCCCGGACACATTGCAAGCAAGTGTCCCGAGAGAAAAACGAAAACGGATGAGGCATTTATCGCTGATGAGCATGATGTAGATGAAACGGTGTTTGTCCACGAAGGTGTTGATTACGTACCTCAAGAAGTGTGCTTGAATGAAAAAAGCTTGATGCAGAGTAAATTGACTTCTGAGCCTATGGAAGATCATATATGGTATCTGGATAACGGTGCGAGCAATCATATGTCAGGAAATAAATCTTACTTCTCCAAGTTGAATGAAAATGTGAAAGTCAAAGTAAGATTTGGAGATGGATCTTGCGTTGAAATTAAAGGCAAAGGAACGGTACTTCTTCAAGGCAAGACAGGGGAACAAAAGCTGCTTACCGAGGTCTATTATATACCAGAGTTGAGGAGCAACATACTCAGCCTCGGACAAGCCACAGAGGGTGGTTGTGAGGTGAGATTGAAGGGTGAGCACTTGATGATGTATGATAGGGGCGGCCGTTTATTGATGAAGGTTGAAAGGAGTCCGAATCGGTTGTACAAGATTTGTATAAAGCTGGGTGTCCAGATGTGTCTTCAAGCTAGGATGGATCATGATGCTTGGAAGTGGCATGCTCGATTTGGGTATGTCAACTTCGAAACAATAGAAAAGATGTCTCCGAGGCAAAAAGCGGATATAGCGAAGAAGCAGAATATAGTTGAGGACAAGACATTGGGGCTCAAGAATAAAAACAAGTCCAAGACAGGTGGTGTATCTAGACAACACCATCGCCACAATCAAGCTGAATATGCACGAGGCGACTATGGAAGATCCAGAAGTTCTTCTAACCGGGACTCTTTCTCTAAGAAAGTGTGGGAGCCTTTGGAATCACATAAAGGACATCAACAGAATAATATACATTATGGTTCGAGCTTGAAATCTTCTACTTTAAAGGGTGAAGCCACTCAATCTTGTAGCTGTAAACCAATCAATGGCAATAAAGCAAATGTTGAACTACAGATGTCCAGACTTGTGAGGGAGAGTGAACCAAATCGAAGGATAAAAAGGGCAGAGAAGAAAGAGGCAGAGAAGACAAAAGAAAGAAGGCTTGCTTCAAAGAGCAGCATATTAGCTAATCAAGAAGAAGATGAACAATGTGTTGTTCATGTGGAAGCAAGCTTATCAAAACATCACTGCATATCAATGAACCAAGTGGAGGAGCACGTTCGTGGGGACAAGCAAAGAGCGGATATCTTGACGAAGCCGTTGCCGCGGACGAAGTTCAAGGAGATGCGAAGCTTGCTTGGCGTGGAAGACCTTCCGAGGGTACATTCGGAAATTAAGGGGGAGAATGTTAGTTAATTTCCTTACGTGAATAGGATAAGGAAGCCTCCTAGTTTGTAGGAGTTTTTATTTTGGTATATTTCCTTTTAGGTGTTATTTGTTTTCCTATTAGGTTAAGGTTTTATCTAGGCTAGAGGTTCTATAAATCAAGGGTAGGCCGAACCGTTGTAGCGGCGGCAAGTGGTAGTTCGGTTTTGAGTTATTTTCCGAATATCAATAAAGTGTGTTGTGCTTTATACGCGTTGTGTTCTTGAATCCGTTGTTTACTTCAATTGGTATCAGAGCAGTTGTTCTTACTTCAATTGGTATCAGAACAATTGTTGTTACTTCATACGTTTTGGGCGGATTTTTGCATTTTTTTTGGTTTTTTTTTATCTTTGTCTTGCATTTTATGTGCATATACACGTTTATGACCATTTTCAAATCGGAACTTCGTATTTGTATTTACAAAATTTTCTCACTAACACACTAGCACGTCATATTCCTCCTATTGTGTCGTTTATGCAGGTACATCCAAAGCCGGGGGTCTCACTGGAAGCAAACTCTCTATCCCTAGGGATAGAGGTATTGTTTGCCCGCCGCTCACCCTCCCCAGACCCTAAAGATAGCTTTTGATGTCGTTGGGATATACTGGGTACGATGATGATGATGGAAACAGTATAGCAAGTCTTGAAAATAAAATAAAATACAACATGGTCATAGAGACAAATACAGGAATCTTAATGTTCACCCAAGAACACAATTAAGCACAGTTGATCGCATCAAATTACCATTTTATCTAAAAGCTTAAGTTATTCAACCTATTACAGAGTATTATATACATTTATACACTTAAAAGGCAACAAATTTATTTTCTGTAGTTATAACAAATTCAACTACAATGACAAAGAGATGAAAAAGAGACATTTTTACCTGGTGAAAGCCTTGTTCTTTGGTGAGTGGAACACCAAGTTCAGCCATACAAGCCTGCATTCTATCATCAGAACCATACAGCCCCGGATACCTATGAATACACCTATCTTGCATTCTTGCCACAGCTCTAGCCAAAGGATAACTAATAGCGAAACCCCCACCCCCATAAGCCATCCCATAAGAAAAATATATATTCTGCAAATGACTCTCACTCAAACTCCCTATATAATAAAACTGATTATGATCATACTTATTCAAAACCCTTAACAAATTCTCTGTAATAAAAACAGTGTCATCATCCCCCATCACAAACCACCTCACATTCTTCATCCCAAGATTCAATGTCTCTGACACAATCCTAGATATCCTAATTGCTGACCTATGCCCCTGTTTGTTATTGTAAGGGAATTTTGAAGTGTTCCCTGAAATTCTTATATCTGGAAGAAGGTCTTTTTCAAAGGGATTAGTCTCAACATTCTTGTCTACCCAAACTACCCCTCTCATTTTTTCTTTCTTCCACCATAACTTGATGTAATTCTTTCTCTTACTCCATAATTTAGCTGATGCTGCAATGCCAAAAACTACATGCTCAAGACTTGTTTTTTCTTGCTTGAGAGGAGGGGAGGGGAAGTGGGAGGGTAAGTTAAGCTTGGTGGCGCGTGAGAAAGTGATGCGGTTGCGCGTGGAGGTAGAATAAGGGAGGAAATAGTCATCACAAGAACGAGTGGAGTTGATGAGTGTTAGAGTATAAATAACATAAGTAACAGAGACAAAAAGAATGAGACAGACCATGAATTTGGGGAAAGGGCGATTCTGTGAGAGCCCAACTGCTCGAGGTGAGTTTCTCATCTGATCCCAAATGATATTTTCCGAGTCTTTCTGTAACCACTTCATGATTCTGCTTAAAAAGATGGAAACTTTTTTGTAAAAAAAGGATATTCTCTTCGTTCAATAATACTGGATTCAGAGTGGAAAAAAAGAAAGCAGTCAAAAACAGTGTTAAAGAAACTGATGAATTGACATAATGTTTTTAAATTTATCGTCTTTTTCTTCAGTAAAATAGTTTGGGGAAAGTAGGATAATGGGAGGTGGATTATTGGAAGGGAAATCTACAACAAAGGTTTCCTTTAACGAGAACAGATCTAAGTGGGTAGGACATGTCTTGGGGGTCGGATGGGAGGGTACAGAGTGAAAAGAAAGAAAATGTGAAATTGTTGGGGAGTAATTGCAGAGGAAGGAGAATTTAAGCTGATACTGAAGTAAAGATGAAGCTGTTAATGCAGAAGAAGATGAAAGAGAGACAAAATTTCTGTTGGAAAAGGAAAGAGGAGACCAGAATTGAAGAAACAATAGTTGAGCTAAAGGAGCAAAACAAGTAGAAGATAGTGGAAGCTCGAGCAATTTATACGGCACTAACTAAATTAAAAAATACGAAAAACAAATTGCCTGCGCGTGATGTAGCGGGGCTGGGTGTATGGAGAAGTGTGATGCGCACCTTCCCGTCGACCGGGCTCTCTCGTTGAGATCAGGAGAGGAAGAAAATAAGGCAAAATATGAGGTTTTTAATCATGCTCTGCTACGTGTATAAGTAATTCTTTTTTATAAACAAAAAGATTTAAACCTTTTCTCTTTTTACACACGTAGCAGCGCGTGATTGGACGCCTCATATTTTGCTTTATTTTATGTCTCTTCTGATCTCAACTGGGCCTCTCGACATTCAATTTTTTTATACTTTTTTATATTTTTTAAGTTATTTTTTAAAAAAAATTAGATAAGATATTTATAATAAAAATTAGATTTTTGTTTCTTTTTGCTAAGTTTTATGAGCTTTTCGAATCTATATATATGTGTGTCCTTGTATACTATTTTGACCATCCATTTCATCAATAAGGTTTGAGAAATTTGAGTCTTTTGATTTTGTAAATTTTAAGAGTTTGTCAACCCAAATTTCGTCTTATAAATTCAATGAATTCTGTAAACATGAATTATGGTCTGAATTCATACATGTGCGGTTATTCATTGAAAGCACGTTATTTGATTTACATAATCTACATAGCTATATGAACGAAACAATGGACCTATTAGAAGGACAATGAAATCATTAGGATTTTGGATTCAACTTTTATTTTTATAATCATAGAATACTTTTATGGAGATTATATCAAACTTGCTCACCTATTAGTCAATTGGGAGAGGAGATCTTCTTCTAAACTATTCTATGCTAAATAAAAATAGTTTATAAACAACACACACTTAAATAATGTCTAGTAAATATAATACATGTGTACTATACGTTGACTAATATATACTCCCTCCTACACAATTTCATAATCTTGTTTTTGTAAACCTAAGTTATTAAAAAATATTAGTTATTGTCTTATGTAATTAAATGATCATTTATAGTTTTACCTTTATTCTCTCTTTTTCCACTATTATGCTTACTTACCTCTCCTTCTACTATTTTTATTAATTGCAAGAGTAATTTGAAGGCAACGCATTAAGTTGGTAAAACAAAAAATGGTAAGTGTACTGCAGTGGATGGATCATAAGTATAAGCTATGCGTCTCGTTATGGATAAGAGCAGGCCGCAGCATTGACTCTCCCCTCCTGAAAAAGCTTCTGGAGATTAGAGACAATTTCCTGGCCAGCTCAGCCTTTTGCAGCTCGTCTGTAGATGTTCTTACTTCCTGGACGGTGGATGGTATCCTCAAACCTCATCTGGCATACGAACAATTCAAGGAGAAAGGTAGGAAAGTCAATTTGACCAAGATTGTCTGGGACTCAGCTGTGACTCCCAAGCACTCTTTTACGCTATGGCTGGCTGGGCTGAACAAGCTGCTCACCAAGGACAAGCTTGTTTACTTAGACGATAATGCATGCTACCTCTGCTCTGCGGGACAAGAGACACTACATCACATTTTCTTCTCCTGCTAGGCCACCAGGCAGGTTTGGACATCCATCTCACTGTCTTGGTCTCCCACGGGGACTTAGTTTCAATCATAGATTGCTGACTTGGAGCTCACACAAACTAAAAGGGAATGCGCTCATAGCCAAGACAACAAAAATTGCCTTGGTGACTACGGTGTACAACATCTGGCAAGCACAAAATAGATACATTCTTGAAAATTCAGTTTTTATATCTAAGGATGTAGTACATAGAATACGCACCCATATGTACAGAGTAATGTATAAGCTCTTCCTCCATATTTTAGACATAGACGATGCTTCTATTGTTTAAAATAGCTCACATTATTAATAATACATGTCGATCGGTAGGCCGTTCTACAAGTAGAGCTATTATATGGGATACATCCCTTTGATGTCTTGATATTCGGGTAATATAAATTTGCATTTCACCAAAAAAAATGGTAAGTGTATATTATTTTAGAACTATCGAAAACAGTACTAGATTATAAAATTGAGACGAAAAAATAATTACACATGTAAATTTGTGTTTTAAAAAAAAGATGTTTTGTGTTTTAAAAAAAGGTTTTTAATGATCTTGAACTCTTGACATATACATTTTGAATGGCTCTGCATTTTCTGCTACAGCATTTATGCTAACATATACTAAAGATGTAGCGCCCCGCTCCCGAGCCCTAACATCGGGAACAGTGCACCCGCCGTATCTCACTAAGGAGAATACAAAGCGTCGAATCAATCTCTTACTTGTCAGATATGACGTAGAAATTTTTTTCGCGGAAACGTAAACCATAGCATATATTAAACTTCAATAACCGTCATTACATTGCTAAATAAAACCCTGGAAATAAAATAGTAAAGTAGTGTGTGGAAATCCTCAAAATATAAATAAGAACAAAACAGCTGCAGCGTCCCCTCATATCCTAGCCGCAGCTCTCAACCAGCCCACTCTGCTATGTCCGTCCCGTCCTCAATGAAGATATGCTCGTAGTCCCCATCCGGCTCACCTGGGAAGTAGGGGTGAGTGACAGAAATCACCCAGTAGATGCCCGCCTCAAACAAATACAAAACGTACATACCGAAATGATATAGCCACGTAGCACATAACATGATATGACACATAGCACATAAATATAAGATAACATGCCTAAGATAAAGTAAATGCGGTAAGTAAAGCACTCCACATAAAAATACGCAAGTACGTGATGCATGCTCAATTAACGTGTCACACGCAACAAGAATCATGTCATGCAATATGCCCTAGACCTATATGCAATGCATGATCCCGGGATTGACTGGATGTCTGTAGCCCGTGCACTACAATCCACCCTTTCGGATGCCCGTGGCCCGTGCACCACGATCCATCCCAACCGATGCCCGTGGCCCGTGCACCACGATCCACCATAACCAAGTATCCATGGCCCGTACACCATGATCCATCATAATCACATACTCATGGCCCGTACACCATGGTCCTCCTCACTCGAGCGTCTGAGACCCGTACATCTCAGCCCACTCCCAATGCAATGCACGTGCTATGAATGCAACAACAAAATCGCCTGGGGCCCGTACGCCCATCCTCACCAACTCCAGCACTCAACATTAGTCGTCTGGGCCCGTACGCCCATCCTCACCAACTCCGGCACTCAATATTTGGCTTCATAAAATTTACGAATATTGGAAACTGGTTATGTAGCATTCCTTTTATTTTTCCTTAGCTTGTACTAATTTTCTAGAATTTTCTACTAATTTTCCCTATTTTTTTCCTCATTTAATTCTATTTATTACTAATTATTTTAATTACTTACATTTGTCAAAATTCATTAAACTGGTGGAAAATAATTTAATTTAACCATTTTATATTTTCTGGAATTTATTTGGAATTTTCCGATATTTAATTATATTTTTCTGAAAATTAAAATGATTTATTTACTATTTCCTAATTTCCAGAAATCATTTAATAAAAACAGGAATTTCTTTTTTTTTTCTCTCTGGCCGGGTCAGACCCGGCCCGCCATTGCCTCTGGCCTGGCCCGCGGTCCCCGGCCCGATCCGCTATCCCCCTTTTTTTTTATATATATATATATTAGATAATTGGGCCGGCCTGCCTTCGGGTCCGGTCCGCTGGCCATCCGGCCCGGCCCGTTAGCGGGCCGCCCTATATAATTTTTTTTTATATATATAAATACCATTGGGCCTGGTCCTGCAGCCGCGGCCCGTTAAGACCCGGCCCGGTCCGCTGCGCCGCAGGCCAGCCCGGTCCGCCTCTTTTCTCTTTTTTTTTTGATTTTCCTCAGCCGGCGCGTGTAATACACGTCCGGCGCGTGAGGCCCACTCTCGGCCGCTTCTGGCGGCGCGTGAGGCCCACGCGCACCCTCCCGGCGGCGTTTTCGTTCCCGATTCAATTTTTTTTCTATTTCGAGACTATATAAAATTATTCCAAGGCCAAAACACGATTTTTTAAAACATTCCTAACCATGAAAATCCTAATCTTTTGAGTTGATTCGAAGGTATTTCCGCCCTAATCCAACCACACCATCAAATTCATCCTCATACGAGTATATAGCAGCAAAATATACAAATACCTCATGCTTTTCCAAATATAAACGAATACAAATAAATATTTTAGCAAATAAAATAAAAGAAGAATCAAAGAATCACATAAATATCATCTAAGCATGCAAGGATCGTATCCATTTGAGGGGGGAAGAGGCACCTACCTCGATTGACGATAACACAACAAATACGACGGAGTTTCGGAGCCTCGCCTCCCTTCTTCTTCTCTCTTTTCTCTCCTCTCTCTCTCTCTCTCTCTCTCTCTCTTTTTCTCACTTGCCGTATGCTTTTGTGCGTGTGTGTGTGTGTATACGTATATAGGGGGAGAGAAGTTAGGATAGTTTTCCCATTTGGTTTTGGTTTAGGTTTCCTACTATAACTCTAATCACCCTAGTTTGTGCTTATCTCCATTATTATCCTTATTATCATTATCAATATTTTATTACCTTTTTATTTATCCTTAATAATACATGTATATAAAATTGTTGGCCATAACATCCTACCCACCTTACAAGAAGTTTCGTCCTCGAAACTTGACGTACCTTACTCGAAAAGCTGTGGATATCTCTCTCGCATTTGCTCCTCAAGCTCCCAGGTCGCCTCGCGCTCGGTGTGATTGGTCCACTGCACTTTGACATAAGGGATGACTCGGTGCCTCAACACTTGGTCCTTGCGATCCACTATTCTGATAGGAGTCTCCTCATATGTAATGTCCGGTCGGATCCTTAACGGTGGCGTGTCTAGAACGTGACTTGGGTCCGGAACATATTTCCTCAACTGAGAAACGTGAAATGTGCTGTGCACCTGAGCCAAGGCAGGGGGTAATGCTAATCGGTAGGCCAGCGTACCAACCCTCTCGAGTACCTCATAAGGACCGATGTAGCGAGGCTTCAGTTTACCCTTTATACCGAATCGTGAAACCCCCTTCGTAGGTGACACTCTCAAGTAAACCTTCTCGCCTACGTCAAATTCGAGTGGACGTCGTTTCGAATCGGCCCAACTCTTGCTTCTGTCTTGAGCAACCTTTAGTCTATCTCGTATCAACTTTACTTTCTCTCTAGTTTGCTCAACCAACTCAGGGCCGGTAATAACACGCTCACCGACCTCATCCCAATGAACAGGGGACCTGCACTTACGTCCATAGAGCGCCTCAAAGGGTGCCATGCCGATGGCACTGTGATGACTGTTGTTGTAAGAGAATTCAATGAGCTTGATCATACCGTCCCAGTTCCCCTTGAAGTCCAATGCGCACGCTCTCAACATGTCCTCTAAGGTCTGAATGGTCCTCTCAGACTGCCCGTCTGTCTGTGGATGAAAAGCGGTACTCAGTCGCAGCTCCGTCCCCAACCTTTTTTGACAAGCTGACCAAAAGCGAGAGGTGAACTTCGAATCACGGTCTGAGACGATACTGACTGGGACTCCGTGTAGGCTAACAACATCATCAATATATAATGTCACCAGTCTTTCCACGGTCACATCACTAGGCACGGGTAGGAAGTGAGCAGTCTTCGTCAATCGATCAACAATCACCCAGATCATGTCGTTACCGTTTCTTGTTTTTGGAAGTCCTGCTACAAAGTCCATCGTCACATGCTCCCACTTCCACTCCGGTATCTCTAACGGTAACATCAAACCTCCCGGCCTCTGATGCTCTGCCTTAACCTGCTGACAGACGAGGCATCTCTCAATGAACTCAGCAATGTGTCTTTTCATCCCACTCCACCAGTAGTGTTTCTTTAGATCATTATACATCTTCGTAGCACCGGGGTGAATCGACAACTTCGAATTGTGTGCCTCCTTCAGCAATTCCCTCCTTAGCTCCTCATCATCAGGCACGCACAACCTTCCTTGGTACCAAATACTGCCATCGTCATGTATTTGGAAGCCCTCAATTAGGTTAGTCAGCATCCTATCTCGGACATCACTAAGCGTCACATCCTCTTTTTGCGCCTCTTTGATTCGCTCAACCAGAGATGGGGTAATGACTAAGGCCGCCAGAACGTTAGCAGTGGAATCAACAATGTCGAGATCAAACTCCGCCATTTCTTTCTCTAGGGGTGTCTGTCTGGCGTGATTAGACTTTCTACTCAAGGCATCAGCAACTCGGTTTGCCTTCCCCGGATGATAACTAATTGTTAGGTCGTAGTCCTTCAGTAGCTCAAGCCATCTCCTCTGGCGCATATTCAATTCCTTCTGTGTGAATAAATATTTCAAGCTCTTATGATCGGTAAAGACCTCGCACTTCACACCATATAAGTAATGACGCCAAATCTTTAGCGCAAACACCACCGCTGCTAACTCCAGATCATGGGTCGGGTAATTTTGCTCATATTGCTTCAACTGTCTCGATGCGTATGCGATAACCCTACCTCCTTGCATTAACACGCATCCTGCGACGAAAGTGTTAGGCTAAAGTTAATATGTACATGAGGGTAACTTAAAATTTTATATACATATACCTAGCCCATTCTTCGAGGCGTCGCTGTAGATGACAAATCCTTCAGTACCGGAGGGTTGCGCCAACACTGGTGCAGTCGTCAATTTCTGCTTCAACTCTGCAAAGCTTTTCTCACACTCGGAGGTCCATACAAACTTAGTCTTTTTCTGAGTCAGTCGACTCAGTGGTGCTGCAATCCTCGAAAATCCCTCCACAAATTTGCGATAATAACCGGCAAGGCCAAGGAAGCTGCGTACCTCAGTGACGTTAGTAGGTCGTGGCCATTCTGTGATCGCCTCTATCTTCTTTGGGTCAACCGAAATACCTTCTTCAGAGATTACGTGACCCAAGAAGGTCACACTCTTCAACCAGAATTCGCACTTACTGAACTTAGCGTACAACTTCTTCTTTCTGAGAGTCTCCAATACCTCCTGCAAGTGTTCAGCATGAGTCTCCTCATTAGGCGAGTACACCAAGATGTCGTCGATGAACACCACCACAAAATGGTCCAACTGCTCCCTGAATATTGTGTTCATCAGATCCATGAAAGCCGTAGGCGCATTCGTTAGTCCAAAAGGCATTACAAGAAACTCGTAGTGCCCATATCGAGTGCGGAACGCAGTCTTTGCTATGTCTTCTGCATTAATCCTTAGCTGATGGTAGCCTGATCGCAGGTCAATCTTCGAGAATACCCTGGCACCTTTCAATTGATCGAATAGGTCGTCGATCCTCGGTAGTGGGTATTTGTTCTTTATCGTGATCTTATTCAACTCCCGATAATCGATACATAGCCTCATAGTACCGTCTTTCTTCTTCACAAACAATACTGGTGCTCCCCAGGGCGAAACACTAGGCCTGATAAATTTTCTGTCCAGTAGTTCCTGCAACTGCTCCTTAAGTTCTTTTAACTCTGCTGGTGCCATCCTATATGGTGCCTTCGAAATCGGCTGGGCTCCAGGTACGAGATCGATCTCGAATTCCACTTCTCTGCTCGGTGGCAAACCTGGTAACTCGTCGGGAAAGACATCCTTAAAATCTTGTACCACTGGAATATCCTCAATCGATGGCGTCTCAGCACTGGCATTTAGAGCATATACAAGGAAACCCTCAGCTCCTTTCTGTAACGCTCGAGAAGCCTGTGCTGCGGTAATATAGATTTTCCTGGAGGACTTCTTCAACTTGACATCCCCATGGAAGATGGTCTCTCTCTTATCTAGTGTCTGCATACTGACCTGCCTCTGGCGGCAGTCGATATTAGCACTGTATCTCGCCATGAAATCCATGCCCAGAATGATATCGAAATCCTGCATTTGGATCGGAATCAGGGTGGCGGAGAACTCAAGCTCATTAATCTCCAACGGGCAATCCTTGTACTGATAATGTGATACTAACACTTGATCCCCGGCGGCTTGAACACGGTATGGAATCTCTAGCCGTTCTGGTAGAGTACCTAGATTCTTGGCAAATCTCCTAGCAACGAAGGAGTGGCTAGCACCACTATCGAATAGAACGTATGCTGGGACTTGGTTAATTAATATTTCCCCTAACAGGTTCGTAGTTATGCACATAGCACAAATCATCAAAACAAGGAGAAAATGTATGTTCAAGATTTTAAAATAATAATTGCTTAAATTTAAACGTACCGGTGACTACGTCTCCGACCTCCTGTAGCTCAGCGTCTGTCATGACATGCACTCGAGCGTTGGTCTTTCCTTTTCCTCTCTGCTGCGTCTGACCCTGTGGCAGGGGTGCTTGTGCCGGTGTAGGGCACTCTCTAGCATAATGTCCTTGTTTGCCGCAATTGTAGCAAACCTGCTGAGCTCTCCAACACGGTCCCCTATGGGGACGTCCACACTGAGCACATGGTGGGGGTGGCGGTCCAACCGCCCTGGGTGGCTGCGCTGCCGTCGCTGTAGCACTCTCGATCATCAGTGGCCGAGTCACCGATCCCTGACCCTGCTGTGGTGGCCCGGAGAATCGCCCGGTCGGATGTCGGCGCGGAATCTTTAACCATCTCCCTGATCTCCCCGAACGGAACTCCTCCCGCGATCTCTTGGCCCTGTCGGCCGATGCAACCCTCGCAAGGTCACCCTCAACCTTACGACACACCTCTAACAATCCTTCGAAAGTGGTAGGCTGGGCACATATGATCAGTGATTGAATGCGTGAGCTCAAACCCGTCTCGAATTTCAACATCTTAGCCTTCTCGTCGTCCATGGTGGCAGGCATGTATCTTCCAAGTGCATGTAATCTCTCAGAATACTCATCAACAGTCATAGACCCTTGGGTCAGGAGCTGAAACTCTGTCATCCTCCTCTGAATGGCACTCTCGGGAACGTAGTGCCTCTTATACTCCTCCCTAAACTGGGTCCAAGTCGGTGGTGTGGTCCGTCTGCGTTTCACACCCTGCCACCATCGCTCTGCATCGCCCTCCAAGAATGGTACCACCACATCCACTTTCAAGTCATCCGGAACCTCTAACAACCTCAACTGTTCGGATACATTCTTGAGCCAAATCTCTGCCTCCTCTGGTCGGGTAGTACCCCTAAACATAGGTATCCGGGAGTGCTGCATCTCCCGGTAAAAGAATCGAAGCCCCTGGGTTGGTGGTGGTGGCGGTGGTGGTGGTGGTGTTTGTGGCGGTTGCTGCTGCTGCTGCTGCTGCAGTTGCTCCTGCTGTTGTTGCAGGCGAGCCATCTGCGCCTGTTGCTGGGCCACCAAGGCAGTCAGAGTGGCCAGCGTATCTGCCAGTACCTGGGGAATGGCCCCCTGACCCTGTTGATCATCGCCGTTGTTACCAGCCGGATCACGTCGTGGAGGCATTTTCTGAAATCCAAGTTCATCAGACGAAATCAAATTAGTCAATGGAAGTTGAATGGTGGAATGCGGATAAGTCGAATATTTAAACAGGAAAAGCTCACCATCGGCACATACCTCCCATAACCCGATCCTAACTTAGGTCTAAAATCATTCCTTAAGTCTACTTTGTTTATTAGGGGTAAAATCGTAGCTTATGTCTAAGTGTTCTAATTAATCCTGCGTTTCCGAGGCGGATCTGAAGCCTGGGCTCTGATACCACCTGTAGCGCCCCGCTCCCGAGCCCTAACATCGGGAACAGTGCACCCGCCGTATCTCACTAAGGAGAATACAAAGCGTCGAATCAATCTCTTACTTGTCAGATATGACGTAGAAATTTTTTTCGCGGAAACGTAAACCATAGCATATATTAAACTTCAATAACCGTCATTACATTGCTAAATAAAACCCTGGAAATAAAATAGTAAAGTAGTGTGTGGAAATCCTCAAAATATAAATAAGAACAAAACAGCTGCAGCGTCCCCTCATATCCTAGCCGCAGCTCTCAACCAGCCCACTCTGCTATGTCCGTCCCGTCCTCAATGAAGATATGCTCGTAGTCCCCATCCGGCTCACCTGGGAAGTAGGGGTGAGTGACAGAAATCACCCAGTAGATGCCCGCCTCAAACAAATACAAAACGTACATACCGAAATGATATAGCCACGTAGCACATAACATGATATGACACATAGCACATAAATATAAGATAACATGCCTAAGATAAAGTAAATGCGGTAAGTAAAGCACTCCACATAAAAATGCGCAAGTACGTGATGCATGCTCAATTAACGTGTCACACGCAACAAGAATCATGTCATGCAATATGCCCTAGACCTATATGCAATGCATGATCCCGGGATTGACTGGATGTCTGTAGCCCGTGCACTACAATCCACCCTTTCGGATGCCCGTGGCCCGTGCACCACGATCCACCCCAACCGATGCCCGTGGCCCGTGCACCACGATCCACCATAACCAAGTATCCATGGCCCGTACACCATGATCCATCATAATCACATACTCATGGCCCGTACACCATGGTCCTCCTCACTCGAGCGTCTGAGACCCGTACATCTCAGCCCACTCCCAATGCAATGCATGTGCCATGAATGCAACAACAAAATCGCCTGGGGCCCGTACGCCCATCCTCACCAACTCCGGCACTCAACACTAGTCGTCTGGGCCCGTACGCCCATCCTCACCAACTCCGGCACTCAATATTTGGCTTTATAAAATTTACGAATATTTGAAAGTGGTTATGTAGCATTCCTTTTATTTTTCCTTAGCTTGTACTAATTTTCTAGAATTTTCTACTAATTTTCCCTATTTTTTCCTCATTTAATTCTATTTATTACTAATTATTTTAATTACTTACATTTGTCAAAATTCATTAAACTGGTGGAAAATAATTTAATTTAACCATTTTATATTTTCTGGAATTTATTTGGAATTTTCCGATATTTAATTATATTTTTCTGAAAATTAAAATGATTTATTTACTATTTCCTAATTTCCAGAAATCATTTAATAAAAACAGGAATTTCTTTTTTTTTTCTCTCTCTGGCCGGGTCAGACCCGGCCCGCCATTGCCTCTGGCCTGGCCCGCGGTCCCCGGCCCGATCGGCTATCCCCCTTTTTTTTTATATATATATTAGATAATTGGGCCGCCTGCCTTCGGGTCCGGTCCGCTGGCCATCCGGCCCGGCCCGTTAGCGGGCCGCCCTATATAATTTTTTTTTTATATAAATACCATTGGGCCTGGTCCTGCAGCCGCGGCCCGTTAAGACCCGGCCCGGTCCGCTGCGCCGCAGGCCAGCCCGGTCCGCCTCTTTTCTCTTTTTTTTTTGATTTTCCTCAGCCGGCGCGTGTAATACACGTCCGGCGCGTGAGGCCCACTCTCGGCCGCTTCTGGCGGCGCGTGAGGCCCACGCGCCACCCTCCCGGCGGCGTTTTCGTTCCCGATTCAATTTTTTTTCTATTTCGAGACTATATAAAATTATTCCAAGGCCAAAACACGATTTTTTAAAACATTCCTAACCATGAAAATCCTAATCTTTTGAGTTGATTCGAAGGTATTTCCGTCCTAATCCAACCACACCATCAAATTCATCCTCATACGAGTATATAGCAGCAAAATATACAAATACCTCATGCTTTTCCAAATATAAACGAATACAAATAAATATTTTAGCAAATAAAATAAAAGAAGAATCAAAGAATCACATAAATATCATCTAAGCATGCAAGGATCGTATCCATTTGAGGGGGGAAGAGGCACCTACCTCGATTGACGATAACACAACAAATACGACGGAGTTTCGGAGCCTCGCCTCCCTTCTTCTTCTCTCTTTTCTCTCCTCTCTCTCTCTCTCTCTTTTTTTTTCTCACTTGCCGTATGCTTTTGTGCGTGTGTGTGTGTGTGTGTATACGTATATAGGGGGAGAAAAGTTAGGATAGTTTTCCCATTTGGTTTTGGTTTAGGTTTCCTACTATAACTCTAATCACCCTAGTTTGTGCTTATCTCCATTATTATCCTTATTATCATTATCATTATTTTATTACCTTTTTATTTATCCTTAATAATACATGTATATAAAATTGTTGGCCATAACAAAAGACATGGTAAAATTTTCTTGTAGCAAAAAGGTTGAGCCCCAATTCCAAGGCCCTTCACACCCCGACTCGATAAGACAGATGAGATAATGTAAATCAGGTACTCAGCGGCTCGTTTGGAGAGAGGCACAATGCTCACAGACCTATAAGGAGCCCAGTCTTAAGACCCTTCATTAGAGTTTGAAAATATTGCTCCTACACTGCAGGCTACGGGACTCGAATTTTGCATCTGGTATCAAATCTACCTATACGGAACCAACTGATCTATGCCATGCATAAAATTTTCTTTTCCAAAGCCTCATTGTGCTGTGCATAAAGCGTTTGTACATCGCTGTCGGTTGAGCGCGAAATTATTTGGTTTGAAATCTTCTATGCAGACGGGCATAAACATTAAAATTGAAACAAATAAAAATAAAGATAGAGAAGGGAGAAGGTGCGGGAGAATATTGGTGTAACAATACAACAACATTATCTTATTGTGTTAGAAACTCTCGTCTATGAAAGAGTATGAAGGGGTCGGATATACGCAACTATACTCATGTGTTAGAAACACACAAAAGTTGTTTTCCGATGACCCGTACTGAAAATTGCGTCAAACTGTGCCGATCAATTGTCACTTCACAATATAAGAAGCACATCCAATTTAGTAATTCATTTTGCTTTATTCCATTATATTCCAAAGTTAAAAAATAGTATGTCCTCGACTCCATTAAAAATAGAAACCGAACATTGGTGTAACCATATGCATCTGATTACATGTCAAGCGGAGACAGACAACGGAGTCGGTCAGAACAATTGAAAGCCTCATTGTAGAGGGAAACAGGAGTAAAGGCAGGCTCAAACTGACTTGTGATGAGCAGATAAGGCACGACTTACTAGATTTACACATCTCTGAGGACATGGTCCAGGATAGGAGTTCATGGAGACATAAGATTAAGGTTAACGAGGTATAGGTCATATGTAGGAACACTTTAGAGTATATTTAGGGACATAGATAGGCGTAGACACTATGTACGCTTTATGTTGACTTTCCACTTGGTTGCGTATGTTATACCGTTGTTTTACATTACATGTACATATATACGTGATGTGTATTTTAATATCGAAATGCCTTTCTTTGTATTTCTTGAATTTACTCACTAACACACTAGCACAACATATCTCTATTATCATGTCATTTATGCAGGTAGAGTCGGGGGTCTCACTGGAAGCAGACTCTTTATCCCTTGGGATAGAGGTATTGTCTGCCTACCACTTACCCTCCCCAGACCCTAACGATAGCTTTTGCTGTCGTTGGGATATACTGGGTCAGGATGATGATGATGAGATATATTTAAATAACATCTGATATAAATTTGGAAAAGCTAAGTTCAGCTCCCGCTATTTGGAGATAATAACTAACGTAATATGCCTAGTTTTCATTTCATGCTTACAAGTAACAACTCGATACTAATTGAAGTATTTGAGGAATTCCATTTTAATAATCAGTGGAAAGATATTAAATATATTTGGTTTCCATTGCTTGTGGTATACATATAGAATTTCAAAAAGGTCAAACACTAAAAAAAAAAAAAAACCACCACCTTTGTCAACTGCATACTTTACCAACATTATTTGGGGTTGGTAATGTGATCTTTTTCTAATCATGGAATATGTCCTTGTATATTTTTCTATAACTTAAAAAAAACCTGATTTAGAGGAAAAAAAAAGTATTGACTATTATAGAGAATATAGTTACGAGTCCAAATAGACGTCGACCAAAACGAAAATGTATTACACACATAAACTAATACTGTCACAGCTGATTTTTCAGCATAATATAAATTTACATTACGTTAAAAAGTCAACTATAGTGTATTTTCTAGACGGAGAGAATATTAGTAGTGTAAAACGCATAATACAAGTTGTATTAAAAAAATGTATAAATGGAGCGAAGGCTGTAGGCATTAAACTTGAAGCTATCAAAATGTATAAAACTAAATATTATTCAAATTGGTGAAATAAAACAAGTAATGTTGAGCATAATGAAATGAAGGAAAAGATATATAAGACTATGCTGTAATTCCTTTGAATACTAATTACTAAATGACGGTTCTATTCCGACTTCACCCAGTTTATAAATCGTGTTGCTTGTTCAAAACAGCATGCTTGTCACGCCATAATTCCCTATTATTTTGATAGATAAAAAACATGTTCTAATAATTTTGACAAAATAGACCAAGATTCTCATTGCTAGTTGACTACTATTTATTTGTTTGTTTATTTATGACAATAAAGGATAAATGTAACATGCCGTTAAGAGATTAGGTGGAAAGAGAATAAAGGTAAAGGATGTAATGGACATAAGATCTGTATTCATGGTCCGATGGGACAAAGAATAAGAAAGGATTTCTAGTAAAGTTAGAATTACACACGAACGTGATCGATGTGATAATATATAATGATAGAATTATAAAAAAACATGTTCTAATAATTTTTAAAGACAAAAAAATAAGGCAAAACCCGATTAAATTATAGGGTAAAGATGTATACGTCAGACCGCGAAGCGATCCGATTCTTTTCCAGACCTTGTGCAAACGTGGGAACCTAGCGTATCAGGAATGCAAGCACACAATATTTAAACCAATGACTTAAGATGAAAAATATTGTTAAATATACTGCTAGTGACCACTAAACTATTCCTCGAACATACTTGTTGACTTATAATTATTGTACCTTTAACAAACTAGTGGGGTGTTGAGGCTTTTTTTTTTCCTTTCTTTTTTCTCCCCTTCAAACCGGGGAAAGGATCCCTGACCCCCGCTCGCCTCACCCCCTTCGCGACCTCCTGCCACGTGGCAGCAGGAGAGGTGGTGAGGCCTGGCGGGCGGTCACGCGGGCGGTCACGGGGAGGGGGTCAGGCGATCCCAATCGTTCATCGCATCTAGTCTCACCACCAGCTGCTGCCACGTGGCGAACGGTCACGGGAAAGGGGTCAGGCGATCCCAATCGTTCAAACCGTGGGTTGTGAGACTTTTTCTTTTCTTTTTGAAAGAGGGTTGTTGAGACTTGAGAGTAGCCATTTGATCTTTTAAACTCCCAATAGATGCTACGTTGATAGCAACTAGCAAGTTAACTGCAATGGTAAATATTATCCAAGTAAATCAAATCATCAATCATTTATCAGCAGTAAACTTAAAAGGGAAACTGGGTGGAGTTTGGTTCGCATTTGTATATCGGAATCAAAATCGGAAAGAGTATGACAGAGTATGAGTTTAGATGATATGTATTTGAGTCTAAAAGTAATAATTGTTTGATATTGAAGTGAGAATAGATATAATAGACATTGATGGTGTTTGGAATGTATCGGAATTGAAGTGAGTATCGAATTTGGGCGGCAGAAAAAATGGCTGGAAATATTTGACTGGCCGGAATAGTAACTGGCCGGCGGCATTGACCGGTTATACCCCTCATTCCCCCTCATTTCCCCATATTGATAGACAAGGGGAGGCTAGTATATCAAAAACGATATACATTACCAAATATTTGGATATCAAAGTGATACCTATACCCTCATTTCCCTAAACAAACAACTTCAGTAGGTTTGGATTTCTCCAAACTCATTCCCTTATTCTCAAACCCTCCAACCAAACACCACCAGACTTCATTCGCGTAGTATGGATGTTTGGGGAAATTTTAAAATATCTTTAGGCATGACTAGTTAGTTCTCAATAAATTAAATATATAAGATATATATGTTTTTTTTCTTCCATATGAGTAATCACATCTTTGTTTCCATATAAATTATGAAACGATCATCATTTCATTGCACTTCTAAATTACTAATTATCAACCTTTTGAATGTATAAAGGTATCTTAGTCGGGATAGGATCCCCTCACCGCAATGGGGTGCGGTAACACGAGACCGCGCGACACATGGCAGCAAGAGGGGTGGTAAGGCAAGATGCAGGTGACCCTCATCTAGCCTTACCACGTCCTCTTGCTGCCACGTGTCGCGTGGTCACAAAAAGGGTGAGAAAAGTGGGGGTGAGGAGATCCCAACCCATCTTAGTCATGCTAGTCTCCTAACTTTACTTTTCGTAAAGGTGATATCCTAAGGATCAGGAGTTGAATTACACTACATCTCCAAGAAATGAAATCCATCGTGAAACCTGGATACCCAAGTGAGGTGTACGTGTAAGTGTAAACTATATAGTTTTATTAGAAAATATAATGTAGTGTGTATATTATAAAAAAATTATGTAGTTTTACACTAAAGCATTCAACTTGGATACTCAAATTTTGTGATGGATCTCATGTGCATCTATCGCATATGTAAAACCTGTTGAGAATATTGTCTCATATTGGCTAATTTGAGAAAAATATATGGGTTATATGAGAATGCGATACTACCACTCATCGTCTTAGAGTTTTGTGTGGATATGTGCCGCATCTCATATAAGTCCAAGTTTTAACATGGTATCAGAGCCAATTTAAAATATGGGTTCATATCTTGTCTGGCCCATGGTTGGCCATTTATTCTCTCCTCTCACCCAAATCCAGATGTTCATGTCTGGCTTGTAGTTTGTGATTCATGGCGAGTTCTAGGGCGTATGTGTATGTCAAGCCACGTTGTCACGTGAGAGCGGGTGTTGAGAATATTGTCCCACATTCACCACAAAAAAATTGTGGTTTGGCGACGGAAAAATCACCGACGAACAACGTATAGTCGTTGTTTCGTCGGTAATAGCGACGACTCTGCGACCAAAATAATGTAGTCGCTAATTGCGACGAAAGTACGATGAAATTCGTTGTCGCTAAAAGAAAAATAGTCAGTCAGGTGAATTACGTCGGTGATTTGTCGGTGTCTCGTCGCTATTCTGCGTGTTTTTGTTCGTCGCTATTTAGTTTATAACGGTTCGTCGCTATGTCGTCGCAAATGTGTCGCTAAAAGTATAAAATAAATTCGTCGTTTACTAAGTTCTTGGAGTTGTGTATCGTCGTTTTTTTGTCAATGAAACCCGTATGTGGCAAATGTTTTGAATTACTTTCCGTTCGTAATTCGGTTTGTCGTTGTGTCGTCGCAGATACATCGAGAATTAAACACGTGTATTGATTAAGGAAAAAGAAAGCGGTAATTGGGAAAAATACTCATTCATTTAATAATAAGAAGTTACATTATCAAACGAAAAAATAAAAAAAAATCTAAAAAGAGATGCGGAGATGGGCCGTTCACTCTTCGTCATCGGACGAAAGAGTGGCCGCGACATTCTCCGCAAACTCTTTGAGAAGGCGCTTGAGCTTGTAGTATCTAAATTTCATCTTCCGCAGCCTTCTAGTCATGTAGTGCAGTTGCCGCGACTGCTGATGCATGTTTGCCATCAGCATACGGAAGTCGGCGTCCTGCACCGGCATTTGTTCTTGATCATCCTGATGCGGCGGTGGGCCATAGACAGATACAGAACCCTCTCGCTCAACCGATGGTGGTTGAGGAGGAGGCCCTTCTGGAGGGGCACTGTTTGCCCGTCCACCACGCCTTGGGGTTCTTTTAAAACGACGCGGCATATTTTGATTATTTATAACGTTCTATGTGTGTATGTATAACAGCGGATGTTTGGGGTATAAATAGTGAAATGAGCGACGACATAGCGACGACATAGCGACGCATTTGTCAACCGTTGGGAATGTGCAGTGAATGTGCAGTGTGTGCAGTGAATGTGCAGTGATGACCTTTCGGATGTTATAGCGACGACGTAGCGACGAATTAGCGACGTATGTTTATCGTACGATGCAACCGTTGGGAACTGAACTGACACTGCCGAATAGCGACAACTTGGCGACGGAAATAGCGACGAAACGCGTCGAATAATGTGAAGAGACGTTTTCCGTCGCTGTTTCGTCGGTAAAGCGTCGGTAAATTCAAAAAAAAAAACCCGCGAAGCCCGTTCTTCTCATTGTATTTAGTTTTTCCCTTTTTCGTCGATACGGTTAGTAGGTTTTTGTCGTTCTATTAAGTTTCGTCGAAGATATAGTTAGGTTTCGACGATACGGTTAATAGGTTTTTGTCGTTCTATTAAGTTTCGTCGAAGATATATATAGTTAGTAGGTTTTCGTCGTTGTATTAGGTTTCGTCGGTATATAGTTGATGTTTAGTCGGTGAATTAGTCGGAAGAAATTTTTCTTAACCACATTTCGCGTATACAGGTGCGTCGTCAGGATTCGTAAGAGATTAAACACGTGTTATAATTATTAAGAAAACAAATACGATATTAAAAAAACAAAATTCATTAATATAAAATTAAAAATTAAAAATTACAAAATATAATAAGAAATATTTTAAAAAAGCTAAATAGCGAAGAGTAGTCACTCACTGTTCGTCATCCGAACAGAGAGAAGCTATACTCTCCGCACACGCCTTCAGTTGGCGTCTCAACTGTGCAGATTTGGATTTAATCCGCATCTGCCTTTTATCTATGCAGTCGAGACGCTCTTCCTGAACCGTGACATGCGCCCTCACCTCATCTAACATTTTCCACAGATCTCGTACTTCTGTTTGGAGTTCGACAATTTGTCGATCCCGGCGAGGCTCAGAGGGCTCTGGTGGGGGAGGAGGTGGGGGAGGAACAGTTGAAGAAGAAGGCACTTCAGTTGGCGGTGTTGCCGCCCTACCACCACGTCCACCACGTCGTGCTTGCGCTTTAGTACGAACCATTTTGGATTATAAAATAGTTGTTTTATATGTTGTTGTGGGCACACGCTGATCCACTGTCTATATAGTGAAATCAGCGACGACATAGCGACGAATTAGCGACGCAAAACATCGTAAGTTGTAAGCATGGGGAACTGGACGGACTGTCTTTTACCGACGACGTACCGACGACTTAGCGATGAAACACGTCGTACGGAATGAAGAGACGTTTTGCGTCGCAATGTAATCGGTACTTCGTCGGTAAAAGCATATCAAACGACGTGTTTCGTCGCTGGTCGTCGGTACGTCGTCGGTATATGTGTTTGTTTGTCTCCGGGATTTGTGTTTCTTGTTCGTCGATGTTCGTCGCTAAGTCGTCGGTATATGTGTTTGTTTGTCTCCGGGATTTGTGTTTCTTGTTCGTCGCCGTTCGTCGCTAAGTCGTCGGTATTGTGTGCTTATACTGGGAACGATAAAACCATTGTATTTCTTCTTCTCTTCTTCTCTTCTCCCATTCTTCTCTCATTTCAAACACATCAATCATCAATTTTGAACGAAAATACAGAAGTGTGGAATTTTGATTTTTTCTACACACGAAAAAAGATAGCTGCTGTTAGTTTCAAGGTGTAGCGAGAAAATGGATCCGAGGAGAAGCGATAGAAAGTGGATGTACCAGAGAGTAAACAACGGGGAGTGGTGTTTTAGATTTGTTGAAGGTCTCGAAGAATTTATTGATTTTGCGACGAGTAATGAAAGTGGAACGCAGATTAGATGTCCGTGCAAGAAATGCAAGAACCGTAAATATAAGGATCCGGGTGACGTGAGGGTTCACATATTGAAACAAGGTTTCGTCCACAATTACCATACATGGTACTGTCACGGCGAATATGAGGGGGCGTCTACATCTGCAACTGTACACGTCGAAGGGGGACCCGGTCAGGTTAATGCCGAAGAAATAGGCGAGGGATCTCACAACCCATACATGCAGATGGTGACAGACGCAGCCGCTGGCGCATTTACCGGAGAGCAGTTGTTACAAATGCAGGATCCGGATGAACAGCCGCGTACATTCGTGGAGGAAGATCCGAACCCTCAGGCGAGACAGTTTTTTGAGATGCTGAACGCCGCCAACACGCCGTTGTATCCTGGTTGCGGTAGTCACACACAGATGTCCATGATCGGTCGGATGACGAGCATGAAGACGGAACACCGCATGACGGAGAGATTGTACGATGGGATGTGTCAGCTGATGAGGGAATCTCTTCCTGAAGGGAACACAATGGTCGACAGTTTTTATTCGACGAAGAAACAGCTGCAGGCGTTGGGACTGCCGGTTCAGAAAATCGATTGTTGTTCAGAGGGGTGCATCATATACTGGGGCATCAACAAGGATAAAGACATGTGCAGGGTCTGTGGGACAAGCAGGTGGAGAACGAACAAAGAAACCGGAACGTGCCAAGAAAACAATTTTACTATTTACCTCTCGCCCCTAGACTGCAGAGGCTATACGCATCCGGTTGCCACAGCTAGCCAGATGAGGTGGCACGCGGAGCACTACACGAAAGACGGTGAGATGTGCCATCCATCTGACGGCGAAGCTTGGAGGACGTTCGATGCGACGCATCCGGGTTTTTCGTCGGAGACAAGGAACGTTAGGTTGGGTTTATGCACCGACGGGTTCAACCCGTTTGGACAGTCGGGGAGAGCAGTATTCGTCGTGGCCTGTAATCGTGACGCCGTACAATCTACCGCCTTGGATGTGCATGAACAAGCCTTACATGTTCTTGACTGTGATCGCACCAGGTCCTAGGAATTCGAAACAGAAGATCGACCTATACCTGCAGCCGTTGATACAGGAGCTGAAGTGGTTATGGGAGTTTGGCGTGGAGACGTTCGATGTATCGACTAACAAAACTTCCAGCTACGCGCCGCGCTGATGTGGACGATCAGTGACTTCCCGGCTTATTCTATGTTGTCGGGGTGGAGCACAGCGGGGAAATACGCTTGCCCTTGCTGCATGAAGCAAGCGAAGACGATGTCCTTGAAACATGAACGTAAGATAAGCTGGTTCGACAGCCATAGGAAGTTCCTGCCCAGACGTCATTCGTACAGAAGGAACGTGACGGCGTTCATGTCTGGCATTGTCGTTAAGGAC
This sequence comes from Eustoma russellianum, assembly GCA_036186865.1. Classification (NCBI taxonomy): domain Eukaryota; kingdom Viridiplantae; phylum Streptophyta; class Magnoliopsida; order Gentianales; family Gentianaceae; genus Eustoma; species Eustoma russellianum. Next base: position 2,312,397 of record AP025068.1, on the reverse strand, counting down.
ACAAAGCCCGAGCTCCTCACGGGTGCAGAGGTGCTGCAGGAGATAGACAGTTGTGGATTCGTGGGGGTCGCTGATGATCCGGACGGCAGTCACAACGCAGACCTGGCTCGTTACTGTATCGGGTGGAAGAAGAGAAGCATATTCTGGGAGCTTCCGTACTGGAAGAGCAATATGATCCGACATAACCTGGATGTCATGCATATTGAGAAGAACGTGTTTGACAACATTTTCAATACAGTGCTGAATGTGCCAGGGAAAACAAAAGACAATTCGAAGGCACGACTTGATATGCGCGACCTCAACATGCGACCGGAGCTGCATCCCGTTGGCACATCATACATGCCGAAGTCCTCGTACACGCTGAATGCGGAGCAGGTCAGTGCGTTGTTATCGTGGCTAGGGACGGCTAGATTTCCTGATGGCCATGTTTCGAACCTGTCGAAGAACATCGACGTGAATAAACGCGGTTTGCACGGGATGAAGAGCCACGACTGTCACGTGTTCATGCAACGGTTGATGCCCATTGCATTCCGCGAGCTGCTTCCAACCAATGTATGGGAAGCAATTACCGAGATGAGTCTGTTCTTCAGATGTCTTACAGCCACGAGACTCAGGGCGGATGATATGTCAAGGCTGGAGGGCGAAATCCCAGTGATCATATGCAAGCTGGAAACTATATTCCCTCCGGCCTTCTTTGATTCAATGGAACACCTGCCAGTTCATCTACCATACGAGGCACGTGTTGGTGGTCCTGCTCAGTACAGGTGGATGTATCCGTTCGAGAGGTACTCTTTTTTATGTGCATGACATTCTTATGTGTCTAAGCGATATGCATTTGAACATATATTCACTATATGAACAGATATCTCAGGCATTTGAAAGCTGAACATCAAGAACAAGGCGAAAGTCGAGGCCTCTATGTGCAATGCCTATCTGACGGAGGAAGCATCGGCCTTCGTGTCTCATTACTTCGAGCCAGATGTCCCGTCGAGGTGCAGAGATGTTCCCCGGAACGACGACGGCATTTCCAGATCCGGTGTCCTCCCAATATTCACACATCCGATCAGATTTCACGGACAGGGAAAGGAAATGATATTGGGGGACAGCGAGCTGAAGATTGCTCATTCTTATGTTCTGCGCAACTGCCGTCAAGTCGACCGTTTCCAGAGGTATAAAACGATTTCCCATTTTATTTTGTAAATACCTTGCGATACTCTATCCATTATGTTACAAAGATATACAGGGTACTCATTCGTAATTTGCTTCAGCTTGTTCGTTGATTTATTGCAACACCGTTCACCGGGTATATCGAGCGATGCAATAAACAATGAGTTAGATTCCAAGTTTGCTGATTGGTTCAGGTGGCATGTAAGTTTTGTATTTGCCTGTTACGTGTACGATATGTGATACACATTTATTGCCCCGTTGATGTATACTTACTTGTCCTTTTACAGGCGAGCAAAGGTCATCTGGCTGACGATGAGTACGGTTACATTCTGACGCCAGTAGCCGAGGGTCCATTGAACAGAGTCGCGCGACACGACATGTGTTTTGTCAACGGGTATAGATTCCACACAGTCTCCCATGCCAGCCGAAAATCGTCGGAGAACAGCGGAGTGTGTGTCAAGCGTTATGACAATAGCCCGGACGAGGATGACTTCTACGGCTACCTTACTGACATCATTGAGCTCGAATATCCCGCATTGCCTATAAAGCGGGTGGTCCTATTCAAGTGCGAATGGTACGATCCAACTCGAGAAGGTTATCGCGTTGGCACAAAGGTCCACGACAAATATAAGTTGGTAGACATACACCAAGGGCGACGGTACAGAAAATACGATCCATACGTTTTGGCTAGTCAAGCGTCCCAGGTGTACTATCTATCGTATCCAACAACGAGGATGAATGCGAGCTCAAAAGACTGGCGAGCCGTGTGCAAAGTGAAATCGAGCAAGTTTGATGTGAGTATACAGACAGTTTCAGATGGTATGGACGCCGCATTTCAAGAAGAAAACCCGTCCGTTCTAGATACGACACATGTTCAACTGCACGACCTCCCTCTAAATGACCCCAACGGCGGTTTTTATCGAAATTCATCTCAACATACAACCGTCTGACAATATTGAAGACGTAGTCGAAGACGAATACGAGGATGACGAGGACGACGAGCATGTAGATGAAGATGAAGATGAAGACGAAGATGAAGATGCGTATGAGGATGCAGATGACCAGGAAGATTGACGTTAGCCAAAAATTTTTATGTACCTCTTTATATGAAAGTGTGTATGTGTTGATGTAATTATATTCATGTATATACTACTTTAAATTTTGTATTATTTTTTTTTTCGAAAATGATGACACCGACGAGTTACCGACGAAATATTTCGTCGCTAAATTTGAAATAACGACGACACATGAAAATAGCGACGAACTAAATAGCGACGAACGTTCGTCGCTAGGTCGTCGCAAATTAACGCAGATAAGCTGAACTCCCCCTCTTTCTTCCCCATTTTCCTCCTTCCCCATTTTTCCCCTCCCCTCGGCGAAACCTCCCTCCCCAACGGCGAAGCCTCCCTCCCTCCCCCGGCGAAAGCTCCCTCCCGCGGCGAAGTTCTCCGTTCACCTCCTACTTCGGTTAGTTTCTCTTCCTATTTCGTTTTTTTATTTTAATTAGTTATGTTGTTTTTAATTTTTTTTAATGTCTTGTGGGGTGTGGTGCTGGGTGGTGGCGTGGTGCGGGGTGCGGCTGGGTGGCGTGAACTGGGTGGCGGACTGGCTGGGTGGCGGGGACTGGGTGGCGGGACTGGGTGGTGGGTGCTGGGGCTGGGTGTGGGTGCGGGGCTGTGGTGTGGGTGGGGCGGTGGGTGCGGGGCTGGGTGTGGGTGGGCGGTGGGTGCTGGGGCTGGGTGTGGGTGTGGGGGCTGGGTGTGGGTGCGGGACTGGGTGGTGGGTGGGCGGTGGGTGCGGGGCTGGGTGTGGGTGGGGCGGTGGGTGCTGGGGCTGGGTGTGGGTGCGGGGCTGGGTGGTGCTGGGGCTAGGTGGTGGGGCTGGGGCTGGGTGGGTGCTTGTGGTATATATTGTATATGTGTATAGAATTATGTATGTATATATATGTATATGGTATATATGTATGTAGTATATATATGTATATACGGTATATATAGTGTATATATCTATATATGGGTATACATGTATGTATATATATTTTTCCTATTTAAATATATTTATAATTATATAATCTATTTTTGGTACATATATGTATACGGTATATATATGTATATACGGTATATATATATATATGCATATACGGGTATATATATGTATATACGGGTATATATGTATATGGTATATATATGTATGTACGGGTATATACGGGTATATATGGTATATATGCACCAATATTGTTGTTAAGGTTGAATTAGTAGAAATGTGGTGTGCTTGGCCAATGAATGATGCATGTACAAACTGTTTTGTAAGAGGTTTGCATATGATTTTCGGTATGATTTGCATTTTGTCTTTGGAGAGGCCATTAAGGCTGGGAAACCTCCGTTTAAAAATTATTAATATGTTCCTCTCAGATCTGATGGCTAGTGACGGTTTTACCGACGAGATCCACATACCCACCATCTACACAGGACCTTCAAGGAGTTCGATGCGTTCATTTCTCAGCATGATACGTATGCCTCGGTTTTCGACCGCCGCTCTGGCTGCGGACTCAGACCTTTTACGGTCTGCCGACATGTCCGCACCCCCCAGTCATACGACGCCACCCACACCCAGCGTTTCAGCACCTCATCCGGCGTCTGATGCGGCATCGGACCAGGGTGTCATATCAGGGCGTCGTCCCTCCCTTGGTCAAATGATACCCATACGTAAGTAATGATAATTTATTTAAACATGTTTTCAAATATATTTCACGCGTTATTTTTTCCTAGCAACTTAAACTCTTTCAGGTTTGGATCGGACAATGGCGCGCTTTCCGGTTGCATCACCCGGTCCTTCCACCTGAGGCTTGACCCATCTGGATATACCTGGGGCCGTGTCACCCCGGAGACACGTAGGTTCTACTGGGATGAGTTTCAGGTATTCAAATTTGATGAATTTCACTTTTTGATGCGTAATCAATCATTACTTTTCTAACCACACTTTTATTATTCCTCCGTATGATAATTGCAGAAGTCGTACAGCTGGCCAGCCGACATCGCCCGCGACGTGGAGCAGGCCTGGCGGCATAGGGCCGCCAAACGCTACGGGGACTTCGTCAACTCCCTCAAGACCAAGTCGGAGCGTGACCCCACGTGGATAAGGCCTGCCTACGTATCCGAGGCCGTCTGGGCGGCGTGGGTACAAGGGTGGAGGGGACCCTGCTTACCAAGCCCGCATCGCCCGGAACGCGGCGAACCGGCGCAGCGGCAACGTACAGGGCCCAGCACCTGCCACACACTCAGGTGGTTCGGTTTCCCACGCCACCACGATGCGTTCTATGGTGAGTATTTTACTATTGGATTATAACGACCTTCATTGATTTCATTGGATTATTTACATTCATCGACTTAAGTGGATTATTTACATTCAGTGAGTTAAGTGGATTATCTATATTCGTTGATTTACTTATGTTGCGCTGTTGTTTTTTTTGGTATTCGTATATGGTTACTTAAGTTGGTACATGTGATTTGACTTGGAGAGGCCTTTAAGGCCGGGATACCTCCGAATAAACGAATAGGTCATGCCGAAATTTTTAAAAATTCTGCATATCACTAACATATTTTATTTCATTCTTTCAGCAACAGGAGACGGGGAGTGGCCAGCCTCCTACGATCTCTTCTACAAGACGCATCGGAAGAGAGCCTCCGACGGAACGGAGGACTGGATCACGACGAAGGCCCGCGACATCAGTGTAAGTAGACTACGATATCATTTGTTTTTTCCTTAGTTTGTTTTATTGCTAAACCATAACAATTCATATTCTCATTTCAGGACGAGTACAACAGATTACTCGCAGATAGGGGCGAACAGGCCGACAAGACCGCGCTTATTGGGATGCGGTTCGGACCGTCGGCCCTCAGAATAAGAAGAAGAAGGAGGTGTACGGGGTTGGATCAGCAGCGCCGCGATTCTTTCCCGAAGTTCTGCATCCAGGTGCTTCCTCTGAGGCCAGCACCTCCGCGCCTTCTGCGACGCCAGAGGATATTTCGCGCCTGGAAGCAGATAATGCGGCGCTGAAGCGTTGAGGATAGAGTCCATCAGGGAGGCAAGAGGAGAGTTTACAGGCACTGCAGTAGTCGCAGCAGCAGGCGATGCAGCAGGCGCTTCAGCAGGCGCTTCAGCATGCGTTTGAGCAGGCGCAGCATCAGACGATGCAGGTGCAGCAGGCAACGAACCAGCAAATCTTCCAGCTGTCGCAGGTCGTCATGACTTTCATTTCCAACTCCTCGCAGCCTCAGCCTCAGCCTCAGCCCCGCCCTCCTGATGGTCACTCTTCTCCGCATAATCCCCTCCATCTTCCTCTTCATAGTTTTTTATTTTTCATTGTTTGTACAGTCTATTTCATTTGTTGTATTGACATTTTCTTTGTACTTTTATATATCTATCTGACAATTTTACGGATTCTATTCGTGTGTTGTTTAATTATACGAACTTGAATGCGCAAATACCGTATTACTGTATAATATTTGTACAAATGATTTAATATACAAAATAAAATATATTATAGAAATTAAATAATAATAATAAAAACTTTTAATTAATAATGTATTAATATTATTAATAAATCAAAAAAAATTTAAAATTTAATATTAAATAATGTATTTAAAATAATTATTAGTAAATTTATATTTTTAAAAATAACAAATACCGACGAACCAGCGACGAAATTGGTCTGTCGCAGATCGGAAATAAAAAAACAAAAATTTAAAATTAGCGACGAAAAGACATATTAACGACGACATTTTGCGACGAAATAAAACGGAAACAAAAAATAAAAAATAATAAATAGCGACGGTAAAACATATACCGACGAAATTTTGCGACGAAATTCTTTGTCGCAGAACATTAATAAAAAAAATAAAAAATACGAAATAGCGACGAAATAATTTACCGACGAAACAGCGACAACAGAATAAAGGTCGCAGACCTGACATTTTCTCGTCGCAGTTTTGCGACGATACACCGACGCAATTTTTTTTCGTCGCAATACAGCGACGCATTGCCGACGAAATTTGCTTTGCGACAAGCCGTATAACGACATTCATTTTTCGTCGCTATTTCGTCGCTATATGCCTGTAGCGACGAAATAGCGACGTTTTTTGTGTGTCGCTATATGCTCTTTTTTTTGTAGTGATTGACCAATTGAGAAAAATATATGGGTTATATGAGGATACGGTACCACCACCCATCGCCTTAAGGTTTTGTTTGAATGGATATAAGCATCAGCTGATGTAAGCCCAAGTTTCAACAAACCCTATCTAGAGATTTAAGTTACAACAACTCCACCATACCCCTCTGATATGATTATGCAGTACACAGCTATCAATGGGAAGAACTTGGAACAAATCAAAGGGCTCCTAGATGATGATCGTTTACCTGAGGATTACACCTTCCCTAAACCACTCAAAGGGAAGAAGGTACTTTTCTTTTCTTTAATGAGTCGAAAATTGCAGTAACTATCACTCTTGGTTTCTTAAACATGCTTTATTACAGGAAGTAGTGATGTTTCTTGAGCAGCTAGCTTACTGCATCGGGATAGGATCCCCTCACCGTAAATGGAGTGCGGTGACGCGTGACCGCACGACACGTGGCAGCAAGGGGGAATGGTGAGGCTAGATGAGGATCACCCGCATCTAGCCTCACCACCCCTCTTTGCTGCCACGTGTCGCGTGGTCACAAAGGGGGTGAGGAAAGTGAGGTTAGGAGATCCCAACCCTACTGCATCTATGCCTCTAGAACATAGCTTACTGCATCTATGTCTCTAGAACATAGCTCAGTTGATACTTGAGTTAGAATTTGATAACATAGCTCAGTTGATACTCGAGTTAGAATTTGATTCAAGCTTAATGAATCTATGGGCCAGAACGTGGAGTTCAATGTAGAAAGTCTTTGTGAGGGAAGTGGCAACATTGCCACTGTGTACTGGTACTTTGGTATTTCTCTATTTTCACATTCATATATACTAAAGCTTTGACATCTCTCTACTGGACAATCTCCCCTTTTAGTAAAATGGATATGTTCGTTCAAACTTGGGCTTACATAAAGTGAACCCATATCCATTCAAAATTTTAAGCAATAGGTGACGGTACATCATCCTCACATAACCTATATATTTTTTTCTTAAATTGACCAATGTGGGACAATTCTCAATACCCGTCCTCACGTGGCAACATGGCTTGACATACACACGCGCCTTAGAAGACACCCTTAATAACTGGGTCAAACAAGATATGAGTCCACATTTTAAACCTGTTGTAATACCATGTTAAAACTTGGGCTTACATGATTTGAGACTATATCTACTCAAAATTTTAAAACAATAGATGCTGGTACCTCATCCTCGTATAATTCTCAACATAATCTTATGAAGAAACATTAACTGGGTGCACTGTGGTTATAGATGGGAAGAGAAGCTAGATCCCTTTATATCAGAGGCTGCAGCTATTTCGAGTTCTGCAATGGAGAAAGATTGCTTATCAAGTACTACAAGAATCTTTAATGTACTTTTCAACTGAGAGCCAAATTGAACGAGAAAAAGGCATAAAACTACATTTCTTGTTCAGGAACATTGAAGCTCATCACCAATTAAACCTGGGGGCTTAGTAGCACTGGTACTCAAGAAAATAAGTTATTTATTGACCACACTAGGGGTGTTAACGAACCGAACCGAATACTAGGTTTTCGAATTCGGATTCGTTTGGCTAAACGAGCTGTTCGACTCAGTTCGTTTAGCCAAACGAACATTAAAATTGGTTCAAGTTCGGCTCGATAATCCTTTAACTGTTTAAACGAGCCAAATGGATCGCGATAGTTCAGCACGTTTTAGTAAACGAACCCGAATAGCTGTTCAATTCGGTTTGTTTACCAACCACGAACAGCTCGCAAACTGTTCGGTTCGTTGAACATCCCTAATCACCCCATTCTTCCCCTGTTTACTTTTCAGGCTCTCCTGAAGATTGTTAATTCATTATTTGATGCCTTCCCAGAAGCAACAGAAAGTAAGACATTTTACTTGCACAAGGTTTATTATATATCATCAATTTATGCTACGAATGCAGAATTTCTGGATAACGCAGGATTCTTGAAGAGTCCCCATGTGATATTTCTGCTACTGCTGAAGATTTACAATGTCTTTTTACTGCCCATTCTGAAGCCACTCCTAGCATGGTATATCAAATTATGGAGTTTAGCGATAGGATTTTTGGGCCTAACATTCAAACTGTTGCAGCAACATAACAACAGCACACTTAAGAATTTTTCCCACTATGTGGCTATATGGATGAATCATTTCTTTTACGTTCACCTTCTGCAGACCTTAGCGATAACTTTTGACGTCGTTGGGATATACTGAGTATGTGTTGTCGTTGTTATTTTATTGAGTCGTAGCTGAGCCATACCCTCCTTGTGTGTTTCATAATACTTAATGCATAATATGCGTCATCAAAATACGTTTTTTCAAAAATATCATATCATCTCAACCGTGATTCTCGCTTAAGTACCTTAAATTCACTTAAATCTTATACCTTCTACATGACATCGGCTACATGAATCAACAGTCTCCATTGTTCTTTATCACTGACCATATTTTTTCCAATTGTCATATAAGCAATATCATTTCTTATTGTCTCTCTCTCCATATCTTCTTTGGTCTTCCTCTCTCACGTTAACATGCACCTCATTCATTATCTTGCACAACCTAACATATGCATCTGCAGGACGCCTTTGCACATGTTTGTAGCATCTTAACCCTGACTCTCTCATCTTCTCATCTTATAGGAGTCACTCAACCTTTCTCCTTATATGTTCATCTTTTATTTATCCTTCATTGTATGCCTAACACTCACATCATTTGTTCATGCTCATAATTAACTTTCCAACATTCAGACTCGTACAACAATGCAGATCTTACTGTCGTCATGTAAAACTTTTCTTTGAGCTTTAAAGATATTTTCCTATAACAAAGAAGACCTGATGCACTTCTTCATTTTAACCACCCCGCTTGTACCATATGATTCACATCTTGTCAATTCTTCCGTATTTCTGTAGTATAGATTCTAAATATCCAAATTCTTACTCATGTGAATCTCTTGGTCTCTCAGTTTCAAACAAGTTTATAAGATTATTCTTTTGTTGCTAAAACTAAGTTTCATATACTTCGTCTTCTTACAATTCAATTTGAAGCCCTTTTTCTCTAGTGTTTCCTGCCAACATTCTAGCTTAGCATTGACTGGTCTACTAGTCTCACCCACCAACACAATATCATCTACAAATAATATGCACCACAAAACTCTATCTGGAATGTGTTGAGTGAGTCCATCTATATACTAAATTAAATAAGTACGAACTTAATGCAGATCCTTAAAGTAAAACCACTCTAATAGGGAACTCTGGGCTTAGTCCTCTTAGAGTTCTTATGCTTGTCACCGTGTTCTCTTATGCGTCTGTAATGATTATGCATATGTTAATCTAACACATTATTTTTCAAGCACTCTCCACATGATCTATCATGGAACTTTATTGTATGCCTTTTTCCAAGTCATGAAAACTATACGCAAATCTTGTTTCTTATCTCATATATTTCTCTTAATCTTCTCAAGAGATGAATAGCCTCTATTGTTGATCTTTCCGGCATACATCCAAATTGATTTTTAGATGCATTAGTCTCTTTGTGAAGTCTTTTCTTAATCACTTCTTTCCAGAGCTTTATTGTGCGGCTCATTAACTTAATTCCTATATAATTTGCACAATCGTGTATATCTCATTTGTTTTTATACAGATGTATTAACGTGCTTTTACTCCACTAGTCAGACATGTTTTTGGTTTTCACACTCTTGTTAGAAAAATCTGTGAGCCACATAACAACTTCTTTCCATATACATTTCCTAGCCTCAGTTGGGATACCATCTTATCAAATCGCTTTACCATTTTTCATCATTTTCAATGCATCTTTTACTTCTGACAGTCAAATTCTCCTACTGTATGTTACTTTTCTATCCTCTTTAGAATTACGTAGCTCGCCTAATACGAGTTCATCTCCCCCTGGTTCATCAAAAAGTTTCTCAAAATATATTCTCCATATATCTTTTATTGCCCTTGTTGCTACTAAAACCTTGCTATTGTTTTTCTTTAATGCATTTAACCTGAGCCAAATCTCTTGCCGTATACCCCTTTCTCTTACTCTAGCAATTTTTTACCGCTTATAAAAATTTTCAAACGCATTTGATTTGACTTCACTTACTGCATGTTAGTTTCTTTATTAGCAAGCATATTTATTCCAATTTTCTTGATTCCTGTAAAGTTGAGGTGCCTTGTAACTATCCTGGTATTTATTTGCCTTGCACTTCTTTCCATCATCAAAATAACTTATTTGCTGGTGCTTGATCTTTTGACTCGTTGAGTAAATTTCTCCCTATTTTCTTTATCTTTTTTACTACTTTCTCGCTACTTCTTCATTTGCATCACCACTTCAATTTTTAAGACTTCTTGCTTTAATACAACTTTTCTAAAATCTGCTTGCTTAACTTCCTTCAAATTCTATCATTTTATCTTAGGAGTTATAAACCTTTGTTTTCTCAATATTCTATGTCGGATACGAGTATCCAACTCTAGAAGACGGTGTTGCATTGTTAAACTTTCTCCTGAGATCATCTTAAACTCCTTACAAACTCTTCTATCTCTTATAAGAGTCAAGAAATAGTCTTTCTACGACTTATTTGGTCCACTTTTGAACGTACTCAAGTGTTCATCTCTTTATTAGAAAAATCTATTAGTCACTATAAGGTCATACATTATTCAAAATCCAAAATTGATCTTCCTTCATTGTTCATGTTTTCAACACTAAATCCACTGTATACCTATTTGTGATCCTTATTCTCTTTTACATGTATGTCAATTTAAATCTCTTTCTACAAAAATCTTCTTATCCATTGGAATTTCACGCACGAAGTCTTTTAAATCTTCCAAAAATGAATCTTTATAATCTCTTTTAAACCCACTTGAAGAACATATACTTTAATGAAATTGATTATTTCTTTTCAAAGCACCAATTTAAGGCTATAATTATATCTTCTTTTCTAATAATATTTACTACTTCATCTCTTTATAATAATATGCTGAAGGAGAATGAAAGCTTCCTTAAACTTCAAACTTAGCGGTAAGATTTGATATGCCCTTTTTTTTTTTTAAAAAAAAAAAACTAAATATGCCTTTTATTTGGGCTACAGGCTACTACTTTTTGAAAGGTGTGATCACATTTTGGTGTAACTATGAATCTAGGTTGACCTTGTCTATTTGGAAACGATCACGATACAGTTTTAAATCATGTTACTTAATTCATGTAAGATTACATTCATTTAAAAGAAAAATAGCACTTAGTACTCATAATTATGGTTAATGTATCTAGATTATATCATAAGTTTGTAATCATGCTTTCATAACTTGCAATTTTTTTATTCTCTCGCACAATTCAAATGTTTTATTTCTATTTTAGACCTAAAAAAGGACATAAAGAAAAAGATTAATAGTTATGAGTACGCAACGACGATTAAATACTTATGGCCCAAAAACTTAAAAAGATTAATATTTACGCATACACAGAGAGAATTGTAACCTATGGTGCAATCGAGATACAGTAATCATATTTATTGGTACCCAATGTCATTTTCTTTTTATTTAAACTATTTGACTTAATAAATTATAAGTGTACACTATATAAATTGCTGAAACTCAAGTTAATATCTACATTAAACTTTAACAAAATTGTGATTGTTACGCAAGTGTAGATCCTTTCTATAATAAAAGATATAAAAGTTGAATCGATTGCGTTTTATTTGAGCTATACCTATTAAAGTAAGGTCATTTGATGGAGCTCACCCTTTCTTTCACGGTGTACTTTATTATGTCAAGAAGCCCAAGAAATATTTCAGTAAGCCTACTTTTCAATTCCTCAAAAGAAAGAAAAACAAAATAAAAATGATATAACCCATAAACGAAAAATTTATTGTTCGTCTTTCAATTTTGTGTTTGTTTGTTTTTTTTTTTGGATATCGTTAAATAGGATCTTATAAAGTAACTGGTAATCTTAGCCGGTCCAATAGACTGATCAGATTCCAATACAATAATTTCACTATAATAAATCACAAATTTAAAATGTCCCAAGACTTAGTAGCTACTTCACAATGAAAAGAGAGCGACATATGGAGAGCAGACTTCCTATTTTTCGTACAGTCATCTAAATGACATATGATTTATTCTTTACATTTGAATTCTTGTTATATAGAGTAACTATGTTGTGCTCTTGGAGCATTTAAAGTTAGTGATGATGAATACTCCCCTTCAACTCAAATGTATGTCATTGTTGGTTTTTTAACATTGTGTAATTTATATTAAGGTGGCGTTTGGTTTGCACTTGGGTATCAGAATCAGAATCGGAATAGGTATGACATAGTATGAGTTTGGAGAATATGAGTTTGGGCCTAAAAGTGATAGTTGTTTATTGAAATGAGAATGAGTATACGGTTGTATCAGAATTGAAATAAGTATCGAATTTGGACGACCGAAAAAATGACTGCAAATATTTGACCGGCCAGGGGCGGTGGCGGCGGGCGGCGGCTGGCGGCGTGAGCGGCGATGCCTCATTCCCCTACATTGATAGAGAGGGGCTACTATATTAAAAAACGATATAAAGTGATACCCATATCCTATAGATTCCTCCAAACTCATTCTCTTATTCCCAAACCCCTAACCAAACACCACCTAAGTTAAAAATTCAACTGCGATAACATTTTTGCTACGGAGAGAGTAGTGAAGGAATTTAGTTGATGGTAAAGGGCATCCAATATCTAGAGTTGTTAACAATATGACACCATCAAATTTTAACAATTTGCTGCCAGAAATACATGGAGACTGGTACGGTTTAGCTTCAACCATATTGGCAAGATTCAATAAATCAAGAATATACTTGGATAGCACCCAGGGGCATAGTCTACTTGTAAGTGACAAGGTGATTGGGGCTAAAAGAACCCCGACGTCCCGAGTTCAAACCCGTGTAGTGGCAATACTTTGTTGAAATATTACAAGGGTTGCTTCTGGGCTTCTGAATCTTGTGTGTCCTCTCCCTTATAGGACTGCTAGTAGAGCACATCCCTCGATTTACATCCTACTTGGCTAAGGGGCCTCTGGTACAGGTGGAGGGGAGAACCCACCCCTAACAAAGAATATACTTGGATTGATGCTATGGAGGATTTAGTGCCATTTTTTTTTTGAATATCCAAACTCCGATACCATGTAAAATATGGTTTAGAAAATTGGGTGGTTCTGAACACATGCATACGACCACCATTTGTATATTTATAGTACTTTACAGCTGAAGATAAGTTTTATCTACAACAAACTGTTCAAAAACTAAAAATACAAAGTTGTTACATATGCTAAGACTTATCTAAATATGAAAGTGAATCCGATGAAGTTTTGAATCTTTTTCCTCTGTTATCTTCACCTCTTAGTATAAGTGGTATAATTTTCTAAGTGTTTCAGCTATAATAGCTACGTACATTTTAAATTTTCTATTCATTTATATCTTGACTTGGTCGACTCGATTATAGTAGAAAAAAAAAAATATTTTCAGCTATCAAAGAGACGATAATAAAGTAACGAAATTGTGGATTGCTATTAAAGAAGCCTAGGAAGTCTTTTGTCTAGCTTTTAGCACTACGACGACACACCATATATGTACACCACATAGAGCAAGGAGAAAGGTCGGATATTAAAGTGGCGTTTGGTTTACATTTGGATATCGGAATCAAAATCGGAATGAATAAATAAGTATGTGTTTGAAGTCTATGAGTTTGGTCCTAAAAGTGATAGTTGTTTGGTATTTAAGTGGGAATAGATATGATAGACATTGATGGTGTTTGGAACGTACCGGAATTGAAATGAGTATCGAATATGAGCGGCAAGAAAAATGGACGGAAAAATTTGATCGGCCAGCGGCCGTGGCCGGCCATACCCCTCATTCTCCTCATTTACGCATATTGATAGACAAGGAGGCTAGTATATCAAAAAACGATATCAATTACTAAATACTTGGATATCAAACCGAAACTCATATCCCATTTCTTCAAAGGGTTTGGATTCCTCCAGACTCATTCTCTTAATCCCATACCCCCAACCAAAGGCCTTCTAAATTGCCAAATGCAATCCAGCAAAAAATTGAATATTGCACACGTATGAGGTGTCAAATTAGCGCCCTTAGGGCATAACTCAGTTCGTACTTAGTTTAAGTTTGTTCTAAAAAGTCAAGAGTTCGATTCCAAGGACAGCACAGTGTGGGTGCGGCCTGGTTTACGAAGGGACACCTTATGTGAGTCACTGCATAAGTCTCCATTCAACCTAGAAGACCGTTGGACTCCTGATATGCATCCTCTACAATGTTTTTTTAGGACTGAAACAGATCTTTTGCTCGTATCAAATTAGCAAAAAAGTGAGGATAACTTAAGAAGACAGCTTTGTCCCAGGAGCTCCCTTCCTACCGGACTATAAATGTCAATCTGTGCAATTCTGGATGCTTTCCTTTTGTACTATTTCTTCTGACCATTATAATGGCGTATCCGTCATTAAGTAGGCCTATTAAGTTGTCATTTCATTTTAGTTTATCATTTGTTGAGCTTGATTTAACAGCAATAACATTCTTTTTGGATCTTAAATTAGCTGGCTGATACTCCACTAAGCTTTTCTTGTGATTGATGGCAGTTCCAGCATACACTCTAACCTTTGTCATTGACCATGGGATCTTCCCACTATAGAGATTTATTTTTTAAAGTTTGTTCAACGGTATCATTATTCCCACCACCAAGTTTGTATAAAATTGGAAGACCAAGAGATTCACCTGAATAAGATTATAGCTATTTAAGATCTATATTACATAAAGATAGAAGAATCGACAAGAATGTAAATTACAAGATACAGAGGAGGTGGTTAAAGTAGACAAGTGTATCATGTCTTTTTTGTGATATGAACGTACCTTTAAGCTTAAAAGAAGTTTTACAAGATGACAGTAAGAGACGCATTGTTTTATGAGTTTGGGCAGTCAATAAAGAGCATTAATAATGGATAAGAGTGGCGGAAATAACAATGTAAAATGGATGTGTAGATATACAAAGAATGATAAAATAAAAATGAACATATGATAAGAAAGGTTAGCGTGACTCATATAGATGTCAAGATGAGTGAGTCAATGTTAAGATAATATGTGCATCTGCAAACACCACAAAAAAATTGTGGTTTGCCGACGGAAAAAATCACCGACGAACAACGTATAGTCGTTGTTTCGTCGGTAATAGCGACGACTCTGCGACCAAAATAATGTAGTCGCTAATTGCGACGAAAGTACGATGAAATTCGTTGTCGCTAAAAAAAAATAGTCAGTCAGGTGAATTACGTCGGTGATTTGTCGGTGTCTCGTCGCTATTCTGCGTGTTTTTGTTCGTCGCTATTTAGTTTATAACGCTTCGTCGCTATGTCGTCGCAAATGTGTCGCTAAAAGTATAAAATAAATTCGTCGTTTACTAAGTTCTTGGAGTTGTGTATCGTCGTTTTTTTGTCAATGAAACCCGTATGTGGCAAATGTTTTGAATTACTTTCCGTTCGTAATTCGGTTTGTCGTTGTGTCGTCGCAGATACATCGAGAATTAAACACGTGTATTGATTAAGGAAAAAGAAAGCGGTAATTGGGAAAAATACTCATTCATTTAATAATAAGAAGTTACATTATCAAACGAAAAAATAAAAAAAAATCTAAAAAGAGATGCGGAGATGGGCCGTTCACTCTTCGTCATCGGACGAAAGAGTGGCCGCGACATTCTCCGCAAACTCTTTGAGAAGGCGCTTGAGCTTGTAGTATCTAAATTTCATCTTCCGCAGCCTTCTAGTCATGTAGTGCAGTTGCCGCGACTGCTGATGCATGTTTGCCATCAGCATACGGAAGTCGGCGTCCTGCACCGGCATTTGTTCTTGATCATCCTGATGCGGCGGTGGGCCATAGACAGATACAGAACCCTCTCGCTCAACCGATGGTGGTTGAGGAGGAGGCCCTTCTGGAGGGGCACTGTTTGCCCGTCCACCACGCCTTGGGGTTCTTTTAAAACGACGCGGCATATTTTGATTATTTATAACGTTCTATGTGTGTATGTATAACAGCGGATGTTTGGGGTATAAATAGTGAAATGAGCGACGACATAGCGACGACATAGCGACGCATTTGTCAACCGTTGGGAATGTGCAGTGAATGTGCAGTGTGTGCAGTGAATGTGCAGTGATGACCTTTCGGATGTTATAGCGACGACGTAGCGACGAATTAGCGACGTATGTTTATCGTACGATGCAACCGTTGGGAACTGAACTGACACTGCCGAATAGCGACAACTTGGCGACGGAATAGCGACGAAACGCGTCGAATAATGTGAAGAGACGTTTTCCGTCGCTGTTTCGTCGGTAAAGCGTCGGTAAATTCAAAAAAAAAACCCGCGAAGCCCGTTCTTCTCATTGTATTTAGTTTTTCCCTTTTTCGTCGATACGGTTAGTAGGTTTTTGTCGTTCTATTAAGTTTCGTCGAAGATATAGTTAGGTTTCGACGATACGGTTAATAGGTTTTTGTCGTTCTATTAAGTTTCGTCGAAGATATATATAGTTAGTAGGTTTTCGTCGTTGTATTAGGTTTCGTCGGTATATAGTTGATGTTTAGTCGGTGAATTAGTCGGAAGAAATTTTTCTTAACCACATTTCGCGTATACAGGTGCGTCGTCAGGATTCGTAAGAGATTAAACACGTGTTATAATTATTAAGAAAACAAATACGATATTAAAAAAACAAACTTCAAATAAAATTAAAAATTAAAAATTACAAAATATAATAAGAAATATTTAAAAAAAGCTAAATAGCGAAGAGTAGCCACTCACTGTTCGTCATCCGAACAGAGAGAAGCTATACTCTCCGCACACGCCTTCAGTTGGCGTCTCAACTGTGCAGATTTGGATTTAATCCGCATCTGCCTTTTATCTATGTAGTCGAGACGCTCTTCCTGAACCGTGACATGCGCCCTCACCTCATCTAACATTTTCCACAGATCTCGTACTTCTGTTTGGAGTTCGACAATTTGTCGATCCCGGCGAGGCTCAGAGGGCTCTGGTGGGGGAGGAGGTGGGGGAGGAACAGTTGAAGAAGAAGGCACTTCAGTTGGCGGTGTTGCCGCCCTACCACCACGTCCACCACGTCGTGCTTGCGCTTTAGTACGAACCATTTTGGATTATAAAATAGTTGTTTTATATGTTGTTGTGGGCACACGCTGATCCACTGTCTATATAGTGAAATCAGCGACGACATAGCGACGAATTAGCGACGCAAAACATCGTAAGTTGTAAGCATGGGGAACTGGACGGACTGTCTTTTACCGACGACGTACCGACGACTTAGCGACGAAACACGTCGTACGGAATGAAGAGACGTTTTGCGTCGCAATGTAATCGGTACTTCGTCGGTAAAAGCATATCAAACGACGTGTTTCGTCGCTGGTCGTCGGTACGTCGTCGGATATGTGTTGTTTGTCTCCGGGATTTGTGTTTCTTGTTCGTCGATGTTCGTCGCTAAGTCGTCGGTATATGTGTTTGTTTGTCTCCGGGATTTGTGTTTCTTGTTCGTCGCCGTTCGTCGCTAAGTCGTCGGTATTGTGTGCTTGTGGGTAACGTACTGGGAACGATAAAACCATTGTCTTTCTTCTTCTCTTCTTCTCTTCTCCCATTCTTCTCTCATTTCAAACACATCAATCATCAATTTTGAACGAAAATACAGAAGTGTGGAATTTTGATTTTTTCTACACACGAAAAAAGATAGCTGCTGTTAGTTTCAAGGTGTAGCGAGAAAATGGATCCGAGGAGAAGCGATAGAAAGTGGATGTACCAGAGAGTAAACAACGGGGAGTGGTGTTTTAGATTTGTTGAAGGTCTCGAAGAATTTATTGATTTTGCGACGAGTAATGAAAGTGGAACGCAGATTAGATGTCCGTGCAAGAAATGCAAGAACCGTAAATATAAGGATCCGGGTGACGTGAGGGTTCACATATTGAAACAAGGTTTCGTCCACAATTACCATACATGGTACTGTCACGGCGAATATGAGGGGGCGTCTACATCTGCAACTGTACACGTCGAAGGGGGACCCGGTCAGGTTAATGCCGAAGAAATAGGCGAGGGATCTCACAACCCATACATGCAGATGGTGACAGACGCAGCCGCTGGCGCATTTACCGGAGAGCAGTTGTTACAAATGCAGGATCCGGATGAACAGCCGCGTACATTCGTGGAGGAAGATCCGAACCCTCAGGCGAGACAGTTTTTTGAGATGCTGAACGCCGCCAACACGCCGCTGTATCCTGGTTGCGGTAGTCACACACAGATGTCCATGATCGGTCGGATGACGAGCATGAAGACGGAACACCGCATGACGGAGAGATTGTACGATGGGATGTGTCAGCTGATGAGGGAATCTCTTCCTGAAGGGAACACAATGGTCGACAGTTTTTATTCGACGAAGAAACAGCTGCAGGCGTTGGGACTGCCGGTTCAGAAAATCGATTGTTGTTCAGAGGGGTGCATCATATACTGGGGCATCAACGAGGATAAAGACATGTGCAGGGTCTGTGGGACAAGCAGGTGGAGAACGAACAAAAGAAACCGGAACGTGCCAAGAAAACAATTTTACTATTTACCTCTCGCCCCTAGACTGCAGAGGCTATACGCATCCGGTGCCACAGCTAGCCAGATGAGGTGGCACGCGGAGCACTACACGAAAGACGGTGAGATGTGCCATCCATCTGACGGCGAAGCTTGGAGGACGTTCGATGCGACGCATCCGGGTTTTTCGTCGGAGACAAGGAACGTTAGGTTGGGTTTATGCACCGACGGGTTCAACCCGTTTGGACAGGGGAGAGCAGTATTCGTCGTGGCCTGTAATCGTGACGCCGTACAATCTACCGCCTTGGATGTGCATGAAGAAGCCTTACATGTTCTTGACTGTGATCGCACCAGGTCCTAGGAATCCGAAACAGAAGATCGACCTATACCTGCAGCCGTTGATACAGGAGCTGAAGTGGTTATGGGAGTTTGGCGTGGAGACGTTCGATGTATCGACTAAACAAAACTTCCAGCTACGCGCCGCGCTGATGTGGACGATCAGTGACTTCCCGGCTTATTCTATGTTGTCGGGGTGGAGCACAGCGGGGAAATACGCTTGCCCTTGCTGCATGAAGCAAGCGAAGACGATGTCCTTGAAACATGGACGTAAGATAAGCTGGTTCGACAGCCATAGGAAGTTCCTGCCCAGACGTCATTTGTACAGAAGGAACGTGACGGCGTTCATGCCTGGCATTGTCGATAAGGACACAAAGCCCGAGCTCCTCACGGGTGCAGAGGTGCTGCAGGAGATAGACAGTTGTGGATTCGTGGGGGTCGCTGATGATCCGGACGGCAGTCACAACGCAGACCTGGCTCGTTACTGTATCGGGTGGAAGAAGAGAAGCATATTCTGGGAGCTTCCGTACTGGAAGAGCAATATGATCCGACATAACCTGGATGTCATGCATATTGAGAAGAACGTGTTTGACAACATTTTCAATACAGTGCTGAATGTGCCAGGAAAAACAAAAGACAATTCGAAGGCACGACTTGATATGCGCGACCTCAACATGCGACCGGAGCTGCATCCCGTTGGCACATCATACATGCCGAAGTCCTCGTACACGCTGAATGCGGAGCAGGTCAGTGCGTTGTTATCGTGGCTAGGGACGGCTAGATTTCCTGATGGCCATGTTTCGAACCTGTCGAAGAACATCGACGTGAATAAACGCGGTTTGCACGGGATGAAGAGCCACGACTGTCACGTGTTCATGCAACGGTTGATGCCCATTGCATTCCGCGAGCTGCTTCCAACCAATGTATGGGAAGCAATTACCGAGATGAGTCTGTTCTTCAGATGTCTTACAGCCACGAGACTCAGGGCGGATGATATGTCAAGGCTGGAGGGCGAAATCCCAGTGATCATATGCAAGCTGGAAACTATATTCCCTCCGGCCTTCTTTGATTCAATGGAACACCTGCCAGTTCATCTACCATACGAGGCACGTGTTGGTGGTCCTGTTCAGTACAGGTGGATGTATCCGTTCGAGAGGTACTCTTTTTTATGTGCATGACATTATGTGTCTAAGCGATATGCATTTGAACATATATTCACTATATGAACAGATATCTCAGGCATTTGAAGCTGAACATCAAGAACAAGGCGAAAGTCGAGGCCTCTATGTGCAATGCCTATCTGACGGAGGAAGCATCGACCTTCGTGTCTCATTACTTCGAGCCAGATGTCCCGTCGAGGTGCAGAGATGTTCCCCGGAACGACGACGGCATTTCCAGATCCGGTGTCCTCCCAATATTCACACATCCGATCAGATTTCACGGACAGGGAAAGGAAATGATATTGGGGGACAGCGAGCTGAAGATTGCTCATTCTTATGTTCTGCGCAACTGCCGTCAAGTCGACCGTTTCCAGAGGTATAAACGATTTCCCATTTTATTTTGTAAATACCTTGCGATACTCTATCCATTATGTTACAAAGATATACAGGGTACTCATTCGTAATTTGCTTCAGCTTGTTCGTTGATTTATTGCAACACCGTTCACCGGGTATATCGAGCGATGCAATAAACAATGAGTTAGATTCCAAGTTTGCTGATTGGTTCAGGTGGCATGTAAGTTTAGTATTTGCCTGTTACGTGTACGATATGTGATACACATTTATTGCCCCGTTGATGTATACTTACTTGTCCTTTTACAGGCGAGCAAAGGTCATCTGGCTGACGATGAGTACGGTTACATTCTGACGCCAGTAGCCGAGGGTCCATTGAACAGAGTCACGCGACACGACATGTGTTTTGTCAACGGGTATAGATTCCACACAGTCTCCCATGCCAGCCGAAAATCGTCGGAGAACAGCGGAGTGTGTGTCAAGCGTTATGACAATAGCCCGGACGAGGATGACTTCTACGGCTACCTTACTGACATCATTGAGCTCGAATATCCCGCATTGCCTATAAAGCGGGTGGTCCTATTCAAGTGCGAATGGTACGATCCAACTCGAGAAGGTTATCGCGTTGGCACAAAGGTCCACGACCAATATAAGTTGGTAGACATACACCAAGGGCGACGGTACAGAAAATACGATCCATACGTTTTGGCTAGTCAAGCGTCCCAGGTGTACTATCTATCGTATCCAACAACGAGGATGAATGCGAGCTCAAAAGACTGGCGAGCCGTGTGCAAAGTGAAATCGAGCAAGTTTGATGTGAGTATACAGACAGTTTCAGATGGTATGGACGCCGCATTTCAAGAAGAAAACCCGTCCGTTCTAGATACGACACATGTTCAACTGCACGACCTCCCTCTAAATGACCCCAACGGCGGTTTTATCGAAATTCATCTCAACATACAACCGTCTGACAATATTGAAGACGTAGTCGAAGACGAATACGAGGATGAAGAGGACGACGAGCATGTAGATGAAGATGAAGATGAAGACGAAGATGAAGATGCGTATGAGGATGCAGATGACCAGGAAGATTGACGTTAGCCAAAATTTTTTATGTACCTCTTTATATGAAAGTGTGTATGTGTTGATGTACTTATATTCATGTATATACTACTTTATATTTTGTATTATTTTTTTTCAAAAATGATAACACCGACGGTTACCGACGAAATGTTTCGTCGCTAAATTTGAAATAACGACGACCATGAAAAATAGCGACGAAACTAAATAGCGACGGAACTTCCGTCGCTATGTCGTCGCAAAATTTCATAGATATAAGCTGAAATTCCCTTCTTCTTCCCCATTTCCCTCCCCCCGCGAAAACCTCCCCTCCCTCCGGCGAAAACCCCCCCTCGCGAAGAAATCCCCTCCGGCGAACCCCCCCCGACGAGCTTCCTCTCCGTTGACCTCCCCTCTCCGGTTAGTTTTTCTTCCTATTTCGTTTTTATTGCAATTACCGTATATATATGTATATGTATATGTATATTTCGTTTTTATGTATATGTATGTATGTACCGTATGTATGTATGTGTACCGTATGTATGTAAATGTATATGTATATTTCGTTTTTATGTATATGTATGTATGTACCGTATGTATGTATGTACCGCATGTATGTACCGTATGTATGTATATGTATATGTATATGTATATTTCGTTTTTATGTATATGTATGTATGTACCGTATGTATGTATATGTATATGTATGTATTTCGTTTTTATTGCAATTACCGTATGTATGTATATG
Source organism: Eustoma russellianum (assembly GCA_036186865.1). Taxonomy (NCBI): domain Eukaryota; kingdom Viridiplantae; phylum Streptophyta; class Magnoliopsida; order Gentianales; family Gentianaceae; genus Eustoma; species Eustoma russellianum. The sequence continues at coordinate 2,289,814 of AP025068.1, read as the reverse complement.
TATATGTATGTATATGTATGTATATGTATTTAATAGATTTGTAAATGTATGTATAGTATATGTATATGTATGTATATGTTTTTAATACATATATACACGCACATATACATATATACGGTACACGCACATATACATATATACGGTATATGTATGTATATGTTTTTAATACATATATACACGCACAAATACATATATACGGTACATATATACGGTACATATATTTAATTTCGTATTTAAATATAGTTAAATTTGTAAAAACTGTTTTTAATAGATTTGTAATATATCTTTTGTAATTTTTGTATATAAATATATGTAAAATTATTAGAAACTGTTTTTTTTTGGTAGAATTATGTATGTATATATTTTTCCTATTTAAATATATTTATAATTATATAATCTATTTTTGGTACATATATGTATATGGTATATATATGTATATACGGTATATATATATATGCATATACGGGTATATATATGTATATACGGGTATATATGTATATGGTATATATATGTATGTACGGGTATATACGGGTATATATGGTATATATGCACCAATATTGTTGTTAAGGTTGAATTAGTTGAAATGTGGTGTGCTTGGCCAATGAATGATGCATGTACAAACTGTTTTGTAAGAGGTTTGCATATGATTTTCGGTATGATTTGCATTTGTCTTTGGAGAGGCCATTAAGGCTGGGAAACCTCCGTTTAAAAATTATTAATATGTTCCTCTCAGATCTGATGGCTAGTGACGGTTTACCGACGAGATCCACATACCCACCATCTACACAGGACCTTCAAGGAGAGTTCGATGCGTTCATTCATCAGCATGATACGTATGCCTCGGTTTCGACCGCCGCTCTGGCTGCGGACTCAGACCTTTTACGGTCTGCCGACATGTCCGCACCCCCCAGACATACGACGCCACCCACACCCAGCGTTTCAGCACCTCATCCGGCGTCTGATGCGGCATCGGACCAGGGTGTCATATCAGGGCGTCGTCCCCTCCCTTGGTCAAATGATACCCATACGTAAGTAATGATTAATTTATTTAACATGTTTTCAAATATATTTCACGCGTTATTTTTTCCTAACAACTTAAACTCTTTCAGGTTTGGATCGGACAATGGCGCGCTTTCCGGTTGCATCACCCGGTCCTTCCACCTGAGGCTTGACCCATCTGGATATACCTGGGGCCGTGTCACCCCGGAGACACGTAGGTTCTACTGGGATGAGTTTCAGGTATTCAAATTTGATAAATTTCACTTTTTGATGCGTAATCAATCATTACTTTTCTAACCACACTTTTATTATTCCTCCGTATGATAATTGCAGAAGTCGTACAGCTGGCCAGCCGACATCGCCCGCGACGTGGAGCAGGCCTGGCGGCATAGGGCCGCCAAACGCTACGGGGACTTCGTCAACTCCCTCAAGACCAAGTCGGAGCGTGACCCCACGTGGATAAGGCCTGCCTACGTATCCGAGGCCGTCTGGGCGGCGTGGGTAGAAGGGTGGAGGGACCCTGCTTACCAAGCCCGCAGCGCCCGGAACGCGGCGAACCGGCGCAGCGGCAACGTACAGGGCCCAGCACCTGCCACACACTCAGGTGGTTCGGTTTCCCACGCCACCACGATGCGTTCTATGGTGAGTATTTTAATATTGGATTATAACGACCTTCATTGATTTCATTGGATTATTTACATTCATCGACTTAAGTGGATTATTTACATTCAGTGAGTTAAGTGGATTATCTATATTCGTTGATTACTTATGTTGCGCTGTTGTTTTTTTGGTATTCGTATATGGTTACTTTAAGTGGTACATGTGATTTGACTTGGGAGAGGCCTTTAAGGCCGGGATACCTCCGATAAACGAATAGGTCATGCCGAAATTTTTAAAAATTCTGCATATCACTAACATATTTTATTTCATTCTTTCAGCACCAGGAGACGGGGGAGTGGCCAGCCTCCTACGATCTCTTCTACAAGACGCATCGGAAGAGAGCCTCCGACGGAACGGAGGACTGGATCACGACGAAGGCCCGCGACATCAGTGTAAGTAGACTACGATATCATTTGTTTTTTTCCTTAGTTTGTTTTATTGCTAAACCATAACAATTCATATTCTCATTTCAGGACGAGTACAACAGATTACTCGCAGATAGGGGCGAACAGGCCGACAAGAACCGCGCTTATTGGGATGCGGTTCGGACCGTCGGCCCTCAGAATAAGAAGAAGAAGGAGGTGTACGGGGTTGGATCAGCAGCGCCGCGATTCTTTTCCGAAGTTCTGCATCCAGGTGCTTCCTCTGAGGCCAGCACCTCCGCGCCTTCTGCGACGCCAGAGGATATTTCGCGCCTGGAAGCAGATAATGCGGCGCTGCAGCGTGAGATAGAGTCCATCAGGACGAGGCAAGAGGAGAGTTTACAGGCACTGCAGTCGCAGCAGCAGGCGATGCAGCAGGCGCTTCAGCAGGCGCTTCAGCAGGCGTTTGAGCATGCGCAGCATCAGACGATGCAGGTGCAGCAGGCAACGAACCAGCAAATCTTCCAGCTGTCGCAGGTCGTCATGACTTTCATTTCCAACTCCTCGCAGCCTCAGCCTCAGCCTCAGCCTCAGCCCCGCCCTCCTGATGGTCACTCTTCTCCGCATGATCCCCCTCCATCTTCCTCTTCATAGTTTTTTATTTTTTCATTGTTTGTACAGTCTATTTCATTTGTTGTATTGACATTTTCTTTGTACTTTTATATATTCTATCTGACAATTTTACGGATTCTATTTCGTTTGTGTTGTTTAATTATACGAACTTGAATGCGCAAATACCGTATTACTGTATAATATTTGTACAAATGATTTAATATAAAAAAAATATATTATAGAAATTAAATAATAATAATAAAAACTTTTTAATTAATAATGTATTAATATTATTAATAAATCAAAAAAAATTTAAAATTTAATATTAAATAATGTATTTAAAAATTATTAGTAAATTTAATATTTTTAAAAATAACAAATACCGACGAACCGGCGACGAAATTGGTCTGTCGCAGATCGGAAATAAAAAAACAAAAATTTAAAATTAGCGACGAAAAGACATATTAACGACGACATTTTGCGACGAAATAAAACGGAACAAAAAATAAAAAAATAATAAATAGCGACGGTAAAACATATACCGACGAAATTTTGCGACGAAATTCTTTGTCGCAGAACATTAAAAAAAATAAAAAATACGAAATAGCGACGAAATAATTTACGACGACGAAACAGCGACAACAGAAAAAAGGTCGCAGACCTGACAGTTTCTCGTCGCAGTTTTGCGACGATACACCGACGCAATTTTTTTCGTCACAATACAGCGACGCATTGCCGACGAAATTTGCTTTGCGACAAGCCGTATAACGACATTCATTTTTCGTCGCTATTTCGTCGCTATATGCCTGTAGCGACGAAATAGCGACGTTTTTTGTCTGTCGCTATAGGCTTTTGTTTTTGTTGGTGAAAGGCATCATGCAGATGCAACTGTTAGGCAGTGCGAGAATTTACATGAGGTGCATGTTAAATGTGTTAGAGAGTGACCAAAGAAGACACGGAAAGAGACAATAAAGAATGATTTAAAAATATGATACTAAATATACTACTCGTTTTAATCTTCTTAATGATTTTTTTACTATGATGTATTCGATTATCACAAATGTTGTATTATTTCGTAGAAACGATACTTATTTTATATGGTAAAAAATGTGAACAAAAAAAGTTTAAAAAATTATATTGCATGCATAGATTTTTTAAAGGACGCAATTAGTGTTTTGAAACTATTTGTGCATATCTTAAGGAGTCATGGCCGTGATTATGAATCATGTTGTCATATAGAGTCGGGAAGTCTCAGTGAAAGCAAACTCTCTATTTATTAGGATTGAGGTATTATTTATCTGTCTTTCATCATCTCCAGACCATAACGATAGCTTTTGATGTCGTTGAGATATACTGGTTATGATCGTTGTTAATTGTTGTTGCATGGACGGTGAGGAGATGGCTTCTTGAAGCACTGTAGTTTCGCCTAAAATTTTTCAAAAAGCTGTTGGGGGAAAAAGAAAGTGAACCTCAGCCAGTAAAGACCACCATCACTCCATGTCTCTGAAAAAAAAAAAAGAAGACCACCATTACTCCATGTCTCTGAAAAAAAAAAAGAAGACCACCATTACTCCATGGCTTGGTACAATATGTGTTTCAGTATATAATTTCCAGTTTTTGTTGTACAATAGATAGGTATCTAGTTCTTACCTATCTCAACATGTTACCAATTTCGTGAGTAAGATTATTAAGAGCATGCAATACTTTAGTTTGGAGCAAAATGTCGTTCTATGGCTCTAAGAACATTTACCGCCTTAACTCTGGGGAGTATTGTGAAGCATGCAATACTTTAGCTAACACGAGACATGTAGTTATTTAATTTACACTCTTTAAAATTTATATTAAACTTATGCAACGTGAGTAAACTATTTGCTCTTGGCACAAGCAGCCTTAAAAATCATGAAGATGTAACCTATAATTTTCATTATGGATCATCGGGAAACAACCTCTGTGTCATATCCCGTGACTTTTAAGTACGACTCTCAATATTTAGAAGTCAACCTTAAACACAACTTAAGTAATAGTATAGGTTAAGAAGTTTAGGAAAATAGAATATAGAAAAATAAGAGAAAGGATTAAAAGTGAGAATTAAGGAAAATTAAGCGAAATTGCCAAAATACCCCCAACTAAATGATAGGAGAGTTACACAACAATTAGTATAACTCCCCATCAGCCTAAGGGGTCGGTTAAAACAGGGAAAAAGGAGGAAACCGCCAGAGAGAAAAGAGAAGGAAGAGGAGAGGAAAAGAGAGAAAAGAGAAAGAGAGAAAGGAAGAAGAAGAGGAGGAAGAACTTGCGGTCAACCTAGGTGCAATCCTTACCGAAATTCTGCAGTAAATTCGTAACCTTAACTAGAAACAAAGGCAAGTAATCTTTCTATACACTTTACGTAAATTTTGTTACCTTAGACCCTATGTTCTTACAAAGAGAAAACTTGGATCACACATTAGTAGCTTTGGTTTGTGAATGTAAAATGCTTTACATATATAATTGTTGTTGTTGTTGATGGTGTATAATCATGTTCTTTGGGCCAATTCCTGAAAATGGTTATGTTGTGATCTTTGTTGATAATTTCCCATGAAAGTGTTATCCGTAATGTGATCATTGTTTTGGTGTAAGATCTTGAGTTCATTAAGTACATTCTAAGTGTTTTGAGTGTATTTGCAGAAGGCTGAAGGATTAAAGATGTCATTGGTGTAGACTTGTGTGTTGGAAAGTTGAAGAGATACATTGGAGGTTGTGGGTGATAGAAGGCTTAGGATGGACACTACTTTGCATGTTTAGGAATCAACTCTTGCTAGTGTATGTTAAGTATGATGAATCTAGGTGCTAAGATGGATCTTGAAGTGTAAACATGAAAGGGTTGAAGGAGGAAGGTGATGGGAGAAGAAGTTACTGCAGAAAAACTGCAGTTCTGAACCGTCAGAACACTTCGAACACCTAATTAGGCGCTTCAAGTCACATTAGGCGCCTAATGTAGGCGTTCAATGTGTCCCAGTGCATCCCCGTACACTTCGAACACCTACATTAGGCGCTTCATGTCACATAAGGCGCTTCATGTAGGCGTTCGATGTATACGGCACATCCCAAACACTTCGAACGCCTAGAATAGGCACCTCATGTGGCGTTCCAAGTATACTGGAAGTTTTTGACCCTTTAGGCGCCCTATGTGTGTAGTAACTCTATACACTTCTTTTGAACATAAAATGCAAGGGTATTTGAGGTGTAATTGAGGAATAGATGGTAAGTTTGACTAAGTAAGAATAAGATTGAATCCCAAGTGAATTAGTGAACGAACGGACTTGGAAAGATACGAACATGGAGTGGTTTGAGGTGCAAGACTGTATACTTGATATGTAAGATGTGTGTGTGTTACATGTTTGATACGAAGTTGCATGAGCATCCTACATCATGACATGGGCACTTGCATTTGACTTGAGAATTGCTTTGCGAAAGAACATGTACAAGAAAAGATTAAAGTTTTCGAAAGGCAAACTATGGCTGCTGGTTGATCGCAGGGTATAAAAGTCACGCTGCGAAAGCAGGGTATAAAAGCGTGATCTGTGAATCAACAGCAGGGTATAAAATATTTTATGGGGCCGTGGACCTATCAGCACGGATATATGATATATGTAATGGGGCCGTGGACCTATCAGCACGGATATATGATATATGTAACGGGGCCGTGGACCTTTAGCACGGGGTATAAAGTTATATGTTATGGGGCCGTGGACCTTTCAGCACGGGGTATAAAGTTCTGTTTGCTGTGGACTGATCACCCACAGGGTATAAAGTTCTGCTACGCGAAGAATATGATAAGAAGAGTTATGAAATGTTTTGTGAAATGACACGCATGACATGTTTATGAAAGAAGACATATGCATGGGTGTTGTGTGTGGTTTTAAAGAAGTACATGCATCATGATACACGAAGCATAAGATTTGACATGCAAGAAATGTGACTAGCTTATGTCTTTTTATGTGATATGTTGTTTTAGTACATGTTTGTTCTCGTATCCGCGTATCATTTATGTGATTTATCTGTTTTGAGGAATTCTTAAAGATGCTATTTGCTAACCCGAGCACCTTATTTTGGGCAATGACTTATACACTGGTGACTCGTCGTGTGTGATCCCGTAAGGTGTATAGACGGGTTACTTGCTGGCGATATTTTCGCTAAGAACAGATACTCTATTTCCTTTTCAGGTGAGCCAGAATGAATGATATTGTCGAGGACGATGGCGAGTGGGCTCAATGGGATGATGGACATGGAAGTAGATAGATGTTTGATTACTTTCTTTAAGTTGGAAAACTTGATGTTTATTATGCTGTACTGGAGATATGTTAGACAGTTGATCGAACCCTTTTATTTCGTTGTATTTTCTGGTTACATTATGATGGTGAAGTTTTAAATTTTACGACGTTTCCGCTAATTTATCTTACTCATGAATGATGTACGCTTGATCTGCTTTGACGCTTCGTAGTTTCATGTAGACTACGGCGGGTGCACTGGTTGATACCAGTATCGGGCCAGGGCGCTACAGGTGGTATCAGAGACTAGGCTTCAGATCTATCTCGGAAACTTAGGTTCATGATCTTTTAGACATTTAAGATATGATTCTCCTTAAGGTGATCCTTAGTTATAAGTACTGATCTCTAGTTTAAGTATGATCTGGGTTGGGTGTGTGCGAGCGCGTTTATCATCTAATTTCGTATTAATAGTTTTACTACATACCTCACCCATTCTTACGCGTTCAAGCTTTCAGTAACACCTTTGTATTTACTGAATGCTAATGCAATGTTGATCTTTCAGAGAAAATGCCTCCAAGAAGGGATAACGCAGGGAACCCAACAACGAACAGGAGAACCAGCCACCACAAGTTGTTTTACCCAGGTGCTCACTGATGCGCTAACGGTGATCGCACAAGGGTTTGCTCAACAGCATCAGCCTCCGCCTCCTCCACCGCCAGCATAACATCCGGTTCTTTTATGGAGAGATGAGAAAGATGAGGGTGCCGGAGTTTGTTGAGGATGTACCGATCCTGAGGAGGCTCAGCACTGGTTGGCTGAGGTGGAGAAATGTTTTCGGTTAGTGCAAGTGCCGGAGGAGATAAAGGTTGATGTGGCCACACCCCTTCTAAGTGGCAAGGCTGGCGATGGTGGGCCGGAATGGTGCTGAGAATGACCCCACCTATCTCATGGGCACAGTTCTGTGATGTGTTCCTGAAGTATTATGTGCCAGAGACGGCTATACTGGACAAGATTAGGCATTCGACCGACTTGAGCAGGGTCGGATGACCGTATCAGAATATGCTGATCGTTTCCACGCCTTGGGAAAGTTTGCTCCTGCGATTATGTCAGATAATCGCCTCAAGATGACGAAGTTCGAGAGAGTTTGGACTCGAGGATATAGTCAGCGATAGTGAATGCGGGGATGAAAACTTATGAGGATATGCTAGATGCTGTTTCCGCTTCGAGAGTGATTTTCGCCGAGTAGCGGCAAGAGAAGCTAGTAGGATCGTCTGACAGAGGCAAAAGGCCAAGAGAAGATGTGAGGGTTGGTGGAAGACCCGGACGTTGGGTCAAGATTTGAAAAGAGGCCCAGTTGGAAATTTTCAGAGACTCCCACCCCAGAATCCTAGTAGTTCAGCAGGCTATAGGAGTTTGCCCACACTGCAACAAGAATCACGTGGAGAGTGTAGAAAGGTGGCTGGAGCATGCTTCCGATGCGGTCAAGTGGGTCATATGATTAGGGACTGTCCGGAGATGAGAAAAATACTCCGGGAGAAGCGGCTCAGCACGAGAGCAAAGCCACGAGCAAATGCCGTGTACATCTCATGACAGACACTGATGTGCAGGAGGCTACCGATGTGGTAGCAGGTACCATTTAAATTAAGTTTGAATTCTTATTGAATTGAGTATTTAACTTTGTGTAAAACTTGATATGGCCTTAGGTGCGGTTTTAGTAAATAAGATGCCTGCCAATGTGCTTTTCGATAGCGGCGCAAGCCACTCCTTTGTAGCAAAGAGATTCACTAAGCACCTTGGTAGTTTGCCTGAATGGTTAGAAACTCCGTATCGTGTCAAGCGGCTGGAGATCAAATTATGGTTTCGTATCAGCAGTACCGATTGCGAGTTAGAGTTTGAAGGCCAAACGTTCTCCGCCACACTGATTCCTATTCAGATGTATGACTTTGACGTATATTAGGAATGGACTGGTTGGCCAAGTATCACGCAATATTGATTGTCGACTAAAGCAAGTGACAGTCAAGAGTGCTAAGATGGAAGAGGTAACGTTTCAAGGAGATGCGGAACGAAGAAAGTTCCCAAGAAGGTGTATGTGTCGGTTGCACAAGCGTGCAAAGCCTTAAGGAAAGGTGCTGAGGGATTCCTAGTGTATGCCATGGATGTTACTCAGGAGGTACCGTCTATTGAGCAAATTCCAGTGGTCAATGAATTTCTTGATGTGTTTCCGGAAGATTTACCAGGAGTACCCCCCGAGGGAAGTCGAGTTCGAGATAAACTTGATTCCAGGAACTGAACCTATTTCTAAAGCCCCTTATAGAATGGCTCCGGCAGAGTTGAGAGAGTTGAAGGAACAACTGCAGGAGTTGTTGGACAAGAAGTTTATCCGCCCTAGTGTATCACCTTGGGGAGCACCTGTTTTGTTTGTGAAGAAGAAAGATGGTAGCATGAGACTTTGTATCGATTATAGAGAGTTGAATAAAGTTACCATCAAGAATAAGTATCCCCTTCCACGAATTGAGGATTTGTTTGACCAGCTCAAGGGTGCCAAAATCTTCTCTAAAATTGATCTCCGATCAGGGTATCATCAGTTGCGAGTGAAGGCCGAGGACATCGCAAAGACAGCCTTCCGCACAAGATATGGCACTATGAATTTTTGGTGATGCCGTTTGGATTAACAAATGCCCCTGCAGCTTTTATGGACCTTATGAATACCGTCTTTCGGGAACAGTTAGACAAGTTTGTAGTGGTATTCATAGATGATATTCTAGTGTATTCTCTGACGAGCAAACTCACCGAGCATTTGAGAATCGTTCTAGGCATCTTAAGGCAGAAACAACTGTACGCTAAGTTTAGCAAGTGTGAGTTTTGGTTAAGAAGTGTGGCTTTTCTGGGTCACGTGATATCAGAGGAGGGAATTGCTGTGGATCCGAAGAAGGTGGAAGCTATCACAGAATGGCCTAGACCTACTAATGTCACCGAAGTTGAAGTTTCTTGGGTCTAGCGGGGTATTATAGGAAGTTTGTCGAGGGATTCTCAAGCATAGCAGCCTCTCAGCCACCTTACTCAAAAGAAGTCCAAGTTTGAGTGGACGGCAGAATGCGAGAAAAGTTTCACGGAGCTTAAGAAGAGATTAACGACAGCTCCAGTATTGGCTCAACCCTCCGGAACTGATGGGTTTGTGATTTATAGTGATGCATCGAAAAACGGTTTAGGTACGTAAACTGTAGTAAGGTTATGATCTTGTATACCAATTAAGTTTAGACTAATACCTTGTTTGTAGGTTGTGTTTTGATGCAAAATGACGAGTCATCGCATATGCCTCAAGACAGCTAAAGCCTGAGCAAACTATCCGACACACGATCTTGAACTCACCGCAGTTGTGTTCGCCTTGAAGATCTGGCAGCATTATCTATATGGAGAAAAGTGTGCGGTATTCACGGATCATAAGAGTTTAAAGTATTTGTTCTCACAGAAGGAATTAAATATGAGGCACGGAGATGGTTGGAATTGCTAAAAGACTATGACTTGACCATCCATTATCACCCAGGAAAGGCTAATAAAGTGGCGGATGCATTAAGCAGGAAGTCCAGCCATGCGTGACAATCACCATTGGAGAGAAATGGAAGAATTCGGTTTAGATTTGATTGACTCCACAGTGAACGTATTGACAACATTGACTATCACACCAAGTTTGATTGACCGGGTAAAAGAGGCTCAGAAGAAAGATAAGACCCTAAATGAGATAACGGAAAGAATTAAACATGATCAGGTTGAGGGATTTCAGATCAAAGAGGATGGGAGCCTATGGTTCAGAGGAAGATTGTGTGTGCCTGATGTTGATGAACTTAGAAAAGAAATTTGCAAGAACCCACAACTCAAGGCTATCCATACATCCCGGTAGTACCAAGATGTACAGAGACCTTAAGAATATTATTGGTGGTCCGGGATGAAAAGACATATTGCGGAGTTTATAGAGAGGTGTTTGGTTTGTCAACAAGTCAAGGCGGAACACCAACGGCCTGGTGGATTATTGATGCCGTTAGAGGTTCCAGAATGGAAATGGGAACATGTCACGATGGATTTCATAGCGGTTTACCAAAGCAAGAAATGGACATGATATGATTTGGGTTATTGTGGATCGATTGACCAAGTCTGCCATTTCCTACCCGTTCAAGTGAAGCGTCTTGACAAGTTAGTGAATTTATATATGGAGATATTGTTAGCTTGCATGGTGTTCCAGTAAGTATAGTGTCCGACCGAGATTCACGGTTTACATCTAAGTTTTGGACAGCATTCCAGAAAGCCATGGGTACAGAATTAAGGTTGAGTACAGCGTATCATCCCAAACCGATGGACAGTCCGAGCGGACTATTCAGACCTTGGAAGATATGCTAAGGGCTTGCGTTTTGGATTTTAAAGGGAGTTGGGATGGAATGGTAAAGCTAATGGAGTTTTCTTATAACAACATTACCATAGTGCAATTGATATGCTCCTTTTGAAGCTTTGTATGGAAGGAAGTGTAGGTCCCGGTTTATTGGGACGAAGTAGGCGTGAGGACCATCACCGGACCTGAGCTATTGGAGAAGACGTTAGAAAAGGTGAAAATCATTCGGGAAAGACTCAAGGTGGCTCAGGATCACAACAAAAGTTGGGCAGATTCCAAACGACGACCTTTGGAATTTAAGGTGGGTGAGAAAGTCTATTTGAGGGTATCACCTACGAAGGGCATTATGAGGTTTGGAGTAAAAGGCAAGCTAAGCCCCGTTTTATTGGTCCTTACGAAATACTTGAGAAGGTGGGAGCCTTGGCATATAGGTTAGCATTACCTCCGGTGTTAGCGCAAGTTCACAATGTCTTCCACGTATCACAATTAAGGAAGTACGTGATGGATCCAAGTCATGTACTCGAGGCACAACCTTTGGAACTCAATGATGATATTACTTATGAAGAGATACCGGTGAAGATAGTAGACCGGAAGGACCAAGTTTTGAGGAAACGAGTGATCCCTTATGTGAAAGTTCAGTGGAGCAACCACACGGAACGCGAGGCCACTTGGGAACTCGAAGAACAGATGCGGGAGAAGTATCCTCAACTCTTTGACTAAGGTACGTAAGTTTCGAGGACGAAACTTTTTGTAAGGGAGGTGGAATGTCATACCCCGTGACTTTTAAGTACGACTCTCAATATTTAGAAGTCAACCTTAAACACAACTTAAGTAATGTATAGGTTAAGAAGCTTAGGAAAATAGAATATAGAATAAGAAAAATAAGAGAGAGATTAAAAGTGAGAATTAAGAAAATTAAGCGAAATTACCAAAATACCCCCAACTAAATGATAGGGGAGTTACACAACACTTAGTATAACTCCCCATCAGCCTAAGGGGTCGGTTAAAACAGGGAAAAAGGAGGAAACCGCCAGAGAGAAAAGAGAGAAGGAAGAGGAGAGGAAAAGAGAGAGAAAAGAGAAAGAGAGAAAGGAAGAAGAAGAGGAGGAAGAACTTGTAGTCAACCTAGGTGCAATCCTTACCGAAATTCTGCAGTAAATTCGTAACCTTAACTAGAAACAAAGGCAAGTAATCTTTCTATACGCTTTACGTAAATTTTGTTACCTTATGCCCTATGTTCTTACAAAGAGAAACTTGGATCACAATTAGTAGCTTTGGTTTGTGAATGTAAAATGCTTTACTATATGTAATTGTTGTTGTTGTTGATGGTATATAGTCATGTTCTTTGGGCCAATTCCTGAAAATTTATGTTGTGATCTTTGTTGATAATTTGCCCATAAAAGTGTTATCCATAATGTGATCATTGTTTTGGTGTAAGATCTTGAGTTCATTAAGTACATTCTAAGTGTTTTGAGTGTATTTGCAGAAGGTTGAAGGATTAAAAGATGTGAGTTAATTGCACCTGGTATCCATACTTGTACACGAAATTTTATGTAGCATCCAAACTTTCAATAAACTCACTTAGCATCCATACTTATAGGGGAAATAGACACCTGACATCCATGCTGACGTCATAAAGGCAATTTGCATTTATTTTTTAAAAGTTTATAGAAAAATAATTCAAAAAAAAAAGAAAAACCCCCCCCACACAATCGACCTCCACAACCTCCAGAAAATATACATTCCTCCATCTTCATCTTATTCCTCCATCTTCATCTTTATACTCCATCTTCATCTTCATCTTCTTCATCTCTGACGTCAGCGCTGAAGACGGCCACATTATAAACACCAAATTCTTGATCATTATAAACATAACAACATACAAGTTATTCTAACACAAAAGATTCAGATCTAAAAAAAGAGTAAGAGTACAAGTCGCATTCCAATAGAACTCAGAATCAACTTCCAACAAACTCCACATTCCAAGCAGCAAAACAATCAAGAATTTCACAAAGCAAAGAAATTGATACAGAAGCGTACCGTTCAAGAAATCAAGAACCCAAGAATAAATTCTGGAAGACGAAGAGAGAGAAGCCAATGGGTGTCTCATAAAAATAATTGAGGCTAAACAGTGAAAGTGAATGGCGGAAGTGGAAAAGACAAATGTAGTTAGCAGAAGAAAACAGAAAGCAAGGAATCGCATAGGAATCGTTTGGGACGAAATCTTTTGGGGATTGAAGGCAGCTTTCTTCAGAGACGGAGAAGAACAAAAAGAAGATGAGATATAGAGATACTGAGAGAGAAAAACCAGGAAATTGTTGGGATAGTGTGAAGATGAAGATGGAGGAATGTAGATTGATAGAGGAGGATGAAGAGGAAGTTGGAGGATAAAGATGAAGATGGGGGAGGGAGGTCGATTGTGGGTGGGGTGGGGTGGGGGTGGGAGTGGGGTTTTTCTTTTTATTTTTAAATTATTTTTTCTATAAACTTTTAAAAAATAAATGCAAATTGCCTTTATGACGTCAGCATGAATGCCAGGTGTCTATTTCCCCGATAAGTATGGATGTTAAGTGAGTTTATTGAAAGTTTGGATGCTACTTAAAATTCCGTGTACAAGTATGGATACCAGTTGGAATTAACTCTTAAAGATGTCATTGGTGTAGACTTGTTGTGCTGGAAAGTTGAAGAGATACATTGGAGGTTGTGGGTGATAGAAGGCTTAGGATGGACACTAATTTACATGTTTAGGAATCAACTCTTGCTAGTGGTGTGTTAAGTATGATGAATCTAGGTGCTAAGATGGATCTTGAAGTGTAAACATGAAAGGGTTGAAGGAGGAAGGTGATGGGAAGAAGTTAATGCAGAAAAACTGCAGTTCTGAACCGTCAGAACACTTCGAACACCTATATTAGGAGCTTCAAGTCACATTAGGCGCCTAATGTAGGCGTTCAATGTGTCCCAGTGCGTCCCCGTACACTTCGAACACCTACATTAGACGCTTCATGTCACACAAGGCGCTTCATGTAGGCATTCGATGTATACGGCACATCCCCGAACACTTCGAACGCCTAGAATAGGCGCCTCATGTCCCCTTTAGGCGCCTCATGTGGCGTTCCAAGTATACTGGAAGTCTTTTTGACCCTTTAGGTGCCCTATGTATGTGTAGTAACTCTATACACTTCTTTTGAACATAAAATGCAAGGGTATTTGAGGTTTAATTGAGGAATAGATGGTAAGTTTGACTAAGTAAGCAATAAGATTGAATCCCAAGTGAATTAGTGAAACGAACGGACTTGGAAAGATACGAACATGGAGTGGTTGAGGTGCAAGACTGTATACTTGATATGTAAGATGTGTGTGTGTTACCTGTTTGATACGAAGTTGCGTGAGCATCCTACATCATGACATGGGCACTTGCATTTGACTTGAGAATTGCTTTGCGAGAGAACGTGTGTTTACAAGAAAAGATTAAAGTTTTCGAAAGGCAAACTATGGCTGCTGGTTGATCGCAGGGTATAAAAGTCACGCCTGCGAAAGCAGGGTATAAAAGCGTGATCTGTGAATCAACAGCAGGGTATAAAATATTTTATGGGGCCGTGGACCTATCAGCACGGATATATGATATATGTAACGGGGCCGTGGACCTTTAGCACGGGGTATAAAGTTATATGTTATGAGGCCGTGGACCTTTCAACACGGGGTATAAAATTTTGTTTGCTGTGGACTGATCACCCACAGGGTATAAAGTTCTGCTACGCAAAGAATATGATAAGAAGAGTTATGAAATATTTTGTGAAATGACACGCATGACATGTTTATGAAAGAAGACATATGCATGGGTGTTGTGTGTGGTTTTAAAGCAGTACATGCATCATGATACACGAAGCATAAGATTTGACATGCAAGAAATGTGACTAGCTTATGTCTTGTTTATGTGATATGTTGTTTTAGTACATGTTTGTTCTCGTATCCGCGTATCATTTATGTGATTTATCTGTTTTGAGAAATTCTTATAAAGATGCTATTTGCTAACCCGAGCACCTTATTTTGGGCAATGACTTATACACTGGTGACTCGTCGTGTGTGGTCCCGTAAGGTGTATAGACGTGTTACTTGCTGGTGATATTTTTGCTAAGAACAGATACTCTATTTCCTTTTCAGGTGAGCCAGAATATGAACTGATATTCGTCGAGGACGATGGCGGGTGGGCTCAATGGGATGATGGACATGGAAGTAGATAAATGTTTGATTACGTTCTTTAAGTTGGAAAACTTGATTTTTATTATGCTGTACTGGAAGATATGTTAGACAGTTGTTCGAACCCCTTTTATTTCCGCTGTATTTTCTGGTCACATTATTGATGGTGAAGTTTTGAATTTTACGACGTTTCCGCTAATTTATCTTACGTCATAAATGATGTACGCTTGATCTACTTTGACGCTACGTAGTTCTCATAGTAGACTACGGCGAGTGCACTGGTTCCGATACCAGTATCGGGCCGGGGCGCTACACTCTGTGTGTTTCTAACATATAGAAATGGTTACGTACATTTGATCTCCCATACCCCACCATATGCGGGAGCCTCTAAGACTATGGAGTAATGTTATTGTTGTTGAGATTTGCGGAACAGCAAAAACAACCACGACGATTTGTTAAACGCATAATCGCAGTATGCGATACAAACGTAATGAACAATAATCAAAAGGAAAACAATAGACAAAGGACACGATTTTTACGTGGAAAAACCCTCAAGGGAAAGAAAAACTCATGGCGGCGGCAAACCAAGAAAATTCACTATCGACCAATTGAGGTTTCAGTTACATCAAATTAGCGCCTAACAGGGGATTTTATATGGAAGAGGGGATAAACATGATTTGTGAAGTTTTTCTTTTGCATCACTATATTATCTTGAATAGGACTCTATCAGATATTCCTTATACAAGATAAATATGGAGAGTTTGATTCAGAACATGATTCTTTTCAATCAAATCTCCAATCAAGGAATATTTCATCCCGTAAACTTCTGATGTGCTGCCGAGCTGAGGTCAATGCTCTGCTATTTAGCTCTGCTTGGCATTGCTGCTGTCCAGCTCGGCACGACAATGCTTCTATCTAAAACAACCTTAGCTATGCATATTCAGCTCGGCACTATTCAGCTCTGCCCCATCCAGCTCAGCACGGCAGTAGTTCACTTCTCCAAGTTCTATCCAGGTCAGCTTAAGTTTATCTCAGCAGCTCAGCTCAGTTCGGCTGCTGACTCCAGTTCCACCAAAACTTAACAAATATAACGATATATGCCGGAGACATTGGCTAGGGACTTATGTAACTCATGGACAAGTTCAAATCTTCATGCTTCAGTGGGGGTTTTTTTTGCGTTCCGGATCTTCTGTCTTTTGCCTTGTGTCACAACTATAGTCTACTACAAACCGTCCTTGTTTTCACATTAGACCAGAATGGTAATGTAAGCCAACTATAGTCTAATACAAACCGTTCATTTTTTAAGCCAGAATCGTAACATAAGATAAGAGGGTTGGGATCTCCTCACCCTCACTTTCCTCGCCCCTTTTGTGACCACGCGCTGTCACGTGTCGCGCGGTCACACGTTACCGCACCCCCTTGCGGTGAGGGGATCCTATCCCAAGATAAGAGACTAAAATATCTCAAACATTTTTTCCCCCAATTCTGAAACATCACCTGCTTCATTGTTTAATACCTCGACAGAAGTACTTTTCAATGTCTTCTACATCATGTATTTGATATTTTATAATTGATTTATGAATGTGAAATGTGTTGGGATATGAAATATTTTGATGATGTAAAAGGATGTTTTGAATAAGTTAAAAAAGAAATTACACTTAGAATTCGAAGCAAAATGAGAAAAACACATTATAGGACATAGAGCTCTCACATAGATCGATCTATGTATACATCAGTCTCTCAAAGAGAGACATCGATCGATTTATGTTGGAAAGGTCCAACGTTGGATCTTTTCTGTCCAACATCGATCCCTCAAAATTGGGGACATCGATCGATCGATGTATGGAGGTTCAAAACTGGAACTTCTCTAGAAGACATCGATCTCTCAGTCTTGGGAATATCGGTCAATGTCACATCAGTCTCTCAAGGAGAGACTTCGATCGATCGATGTATAGAGATTCAAAACTGGAACCTCTCTGGAAGACATCGATCTCTCATTATTGAGGATATCGAACGATCGATGTCACATTAGTCTCTCAAGGAGAGACTTCGATTTATCGATGTATGGCATGTTCAAAATTGGAACCTCTCTGGAGGACATCGATCTCTCAACCTAGACACCTCGACCGATCGACGTCATGCAGAATTCAAATTTTTATGACCGTTGGAACAAAATCCAAGAGAGATTCATAGTTCTTTTTCCAATCTTGCTCAAATTTCTTGTGGACTTTTCTCTAACATTAAACATGCTTCATTGACTATTGTATCTATGTCTAAGATTCTCTAGGGTGGCTTTGGAGGATCAAATCAATACATAGAGTGGCTAAAGGCTATTTTCAAATTATCAAGACTTGAGAATGACTTGAAGACATGGGAGAGGCTCCAAAAAATGTGGATAACACCTCCTATAAATAGAAGAAGCTTAGATGAAGCATTCATACACTTTCATCATCACCAAGCTTCATTCTTCATTGTTGTAAATTTCTCTCATTTGTGTAAAAGTGCTTAAAGCTTGTTAAGCTCTTATTTGTTCTTCATTGTTGTATATTGAGAGATTGTAAGTCTAACACAAGAGGAATCATAAATATTTGATCTCTTGTTTGTGCTTAGACTAGTGAGAAAATGTAAACTCATTACTTCCTTAAACCCACTATGAGAAAGTTTTTTTGAGAGAACTTTGTTGAAGTTGTGAGGTTGCAAGAAGTTGTTCTTGCTTAGAGCTGAAGTTTTTGTAGTTGTAAAAATTTGTTTTCTTCAAGAAGCTGCTGTTGTTGTTGCTTACACTAAGTTGATAGTGTAAGTATTACTGTGGTTGTTCTTGTTAAGTATAATAAGAAGAGTATTTGTTGAAAATTCACTTTGGAAACAAAGTGGTAGTTGAGTAGAATTATTTACGATTCGAACTCGGTATACTCATTCATTGTCTCTCATCTTCCATTCTTGCTTTGATTTTGAAAACCATTTGAGTTGAAGAAAGCCAAAAAAGAAAATTCCGCAAAATTACCCAATACTCTATTCACCCCACTCTAGAGTGTTTGTTATGGACCTAACAGTGTATGTAATAACCCAAAATTTTTTATCTTGATTAGAAGGATAAAAGGCAAGCTATAAAATCATCAAGTCCTTGTAGCCTCCAAAAATTGAAACGAAAAATAAATAAGAAATTAGAAGGAGTAATGATGAGGGCTATGTGATTCCAATATGTATGAAATCGATTAAATTATTTAGGCCACCATTACTAGAGAATAATTATGGTAGAATTTGTATAGGTTTGAGTTACAAGAATATCTGAATATAAATAGGGGCTAAGGATAAAGGAAAAAAGATGTACAAATATATGAGCGGAACTCTTAGCAGGAGAAGCCATGAATGTTCAAAAAAAAAAAAA
>AP025068.1:2093201-2261410 GCA_036186865.1 Eustoma russellianum | reverse complement strand
TTTTTTTTTTTTTTTGCCATTTGGTTTATATTACTTTGAAACTATGTTAGCCTTAGAGAGTCCTCTATCGAATATGTCATATGATCTCATACACAAATTTTATAAAATGATCGACCAGATAACTATTAGACTTATCAGCAGTTACTCATATTATACTTACTATAGATAATTGGAGAGCGGGTTCCCCTTTTGTACAACCATCTACACCTACAGGCATGGCATTGTTCTCCGCCTATACATAAAGTAATAGCTAGCTCAGGACATAGCTCATTTGGTACTCAAATTAAAAGTTGCTCTAAGAGGTATATGGTTTGATACCAGGCACAAGTGCAGTGTGGGTGTTTCACTGCTGTCTGAGCCAAATGCTCAGTTTGCAGTGGACACCTTGTGTAGGCTTCTTGTGTATGACCTTCCCCAACCTAGAAGACTGCTGAGCTCCTGACTTGCATTCTCCACAATACTTCTTAGGACTATAACGACGGAATACTTCAAGACCAGGATATGACCTTTTGCTCCAAAAAGTAAAGTAAGTAGGATCTATGGGTCACCACAATATTACCAGCTTTCATATGTATGATGAAGTACTAGCTAGTATAAGGGGGAAAAACCCGGGGCGAATATCTTGATCTAATGGTCCCTTGCAGCTGTGGAATTTTTTTTCTTTCTTTTTTCTTTTGAAATTACTTGTGGAATGTTTAACATGTATGAAGTTGTTGAAATCTAGATGTTTCTTCAATTTATTCTTGAAAAATGTTGCTACGAAAAACAAGACTTAAGTCATGAAAAACAACGTGTCACATGTCTGATATTTTATATAGTCACAAAGCCAATAGAACCATATTCGGCAGAGCAACATAATCCCGTTCTTTTTACTTTATATACACAAGTCCTATTATTAGTCTCTGTGTGTTTCTAACGCATGAGTATGGTTGCATACATCCATTCACTCATATCTCGTTATAGGCGAATGGTGTAGTGTTGTTGTTGTCGTCGTATGCACAAGTCCTATATGATTGAAAGCTTTCTTGATATGTGTGTATATCTGTTTAGGATCGTCCATCAACAAAGGTTAAATCTGCTCCAGGTGGAAATTCTTCTCTTGGCTACTTGTTTGGAGATAAGTCTTGATATTGTGTGCTAAAGTAGGTAAGTTTTCCAGAATTCTTTGCAAGTAAGACATAAGTATTGCCAAAAAAATGAAGAGAAGGCTACTGACGTGCATTGGGGTGGTTGATTGTGTGAAGTGACTTTGGTTTATGTATTGCAGTTTGGGATTAGTATTCTTCATGAATTTATTATAAAGGGTGGATTGATTAGGGTTTGAGCCACTGCTTCTAAGGTAGGGCTCAGTTTGAATTCATGTGAATGTATTATGAAATATGAAAATTTCAAGTTTTTGAATATGGGTTATCAAATGAAATATGTACTATCAAGTTTTTTAATTTTGATTATCAAAGGCAAGTACCCAACTGAAGGTTTTTTTCTTTTAGAATGTTGCTTCATTGTGGCTCCGCTCGGGTATTGTACATCAACAACATTACTCCATCGTTTTATAGCATTTAGTACGTATTTCATTTTATAATCAAAATTAATACGTACTGTTTCCTCCCCAAAAAATTTTAAGTTTTTGCCTCATCCAATTGAATGTTTTCCTATAAAAGATAGATACGTACAAAAGAGAAAAATAGATATGTCTAATAGAAAGTGTGCAAAGACCTTATTGAATCATGAACGAGACTCATATCTACTCAAAATCTTAAGGCTATGAGTGGTGGTATATCATCTTCATATAACTCATATATTTTTCTCTCTCACACACAAATAAAAATAAAACTCTCACACACAAATAAAAATAAAAAAGAGAAGAAGAAGAATTCAAGATCTCGGAGGATTTGCCACAACTAGGGATGTAAATGAACCAAGCCGTTCGGTTGTTCGGCTCGTTTGGTTTGGGCTTGAGCTCGAGCTCGGCTCGGATAAAAGGTTAATGAACAGAGTTTGAACACCCTTTTCTGTTCGAGCTCGGTAAGTGGCACCGTTCGTTTAAGGTGTTTGGCTCGTTGATGTTGTTCGTTGAGTTAAACGAACCAAGCTTGAACAAGTAAATATGTTCGTTTAAATAAACGAACAAGCTCGGCTTGTTCGCTAAGTTAAATGAACAGAGCTTGAACAACCAATGCTCGGCTCGTTCGGCTCGTTTACCGCCCTAGCCACAAGTTAACACGAAAGTACTGCTGTGCGAAATTTAAGCTTATAATCTTTTCATCCATATAAGTTGTGCGATTCTCATTGCTTGTGGCCCGTAAAAGTTCAAACTTCAATACTATATTTTTTATATATTATAAATCTGATATTTATCTTTATCCAGGGAGTTTAAAAATGGCCAAACTCCTGACATAAACATAATTTACACATATTTATTTTTTAGATAAACTTATAAGAATCATTCACCAATATTTCTTAAAAATTTATCTTACATGAATCAAAAAGATTTATCCTTGAGTCAAATATAATCCAACAAATTGAATAATGATTTGGAAAACCTTATTCACTACAACAGTATTTTTATACATTGGTTTCTAATTTATATCATCTAGTGAACTTCTTGAGACTGTTCGCTAGCAACCTTCGAACTCATGATATGATTTTTGGCAGTAGAATTAATAAAACCAGTCGACTGTATATTTTACCTGGTCACCATGTAGTCCAATTTTAAAGAATAATTACAACGTCATTGTACCGCATCTAGGACGGTAAATGAACCAAGTCGTTCGGTTGATCGGCTCGTTTGGTTCGGGCTCGAGCTCGAGCTCGGCTCGGATAAAAGGTTAATGAACAGAGCTTGAACACCCTTTTCTGTTTGAGCTCGGTAAGTGGCACCGTTCGTTTCAGGTGTTTGGCTCGTTAATGTTGTTCGTTGAGTTAAACGAACCAAGCTTGAACAAGTAAATATGTTCGTTTAAATAAACGAACAAGCTCAGTTCGTTGGCTAAGTTAAATGAACAGAGCTTGAACAACACAATGCTCGGCTCGTTCGGCTCGTTTACAGCCCTAACCGCATCCAATTGCACCCACAAATTTAAACTTATTTACAACCAAGTTCGAATTCACATCTGGCAATACTCGGAATAGTTGAATACACAAATACAGTATCGATACCCACGCATCCTGAAATTTATAATACTAATAGTAACTTACGGTTCAATGTTGTCGCTTTTGAGTTGTGTAGTTACAACGATTTTAGGTGGTGTTTGATTCGTATTTGAAAATCGGAACCAGAATCGGAATGGATATGACATGGTATAATTTTGGAGTATATGAGTTTGATGAGTTGTTGGAATATTGGCAATACAAACAAGGATACAGTCAAAAACAAAAGCCGAGATGAGTTTCGAGATAACTCTGTCCTTAAAGCAATTTAATCTCTACCGGTGAGTAAGATAGACAACCAGACTAATGCCTCTCAAGATATAACGTTTTTCTTCCTTTCCTTTGCCATAGGAGAGAAAGATTGAACTTGTTTTTGGAAGAGATTGATGAAGGAGAAAGATTGATGAAATATATCTTAGTTTTTGCAAAATTGTAGTTTTTTATTCAAGATACCAAGGTCTACTATATATATAGACCTTGGGTTGTGTTAAAGACTCTTTTAGAAACTCATTTCAGCAGTTTTTCAACCCTCAATGTCAGTTGTTTACCGTTCATAGGTGAAGGGAGATGAACCTTGGACCAAAAGATGCAACTCAAAGTGAAAGGTTCTGTTCGTTGGCACATCGATCAATTGATGTCCACTTCGATCGATCGATGTCATCGATCGATGTCGGACAGAAACATTCTACTTTGCATCTTGCCAACATAGATAGATCGATGTATCGATCGATGTCACATCGATCCATCGATCTATGTTGGACAGAAACATTCAGCATTGCAATAACACCACATCAATCGATCTATGTATACATCAATCGATCGATGTCCCTTACATAGATCGATCGAAGTCCTCCAGAACATTTAACTTTATCCAGTTTTCACTTGGCTCGATTCAACCTAAATATGGATCGAACCAAGTGACCTATTTCAAGTTCAATGTGTTCATAACATCATTTCAATCTCCCAAACAATATCATATAAGTTTTATATAAGTTTAGAGCACATAATAAATTATTTTAACGTACTTTTCCAACAGTTTGGGTGTAAAATTGATAGTTGTTTGGTATTGAAGTGAGAATGAATATGATAGACATTGATGGCGTTTGAAACCTATCGGAATTGAAATGTGTATAAAATATGGGCGGCCGAAAAAATTTGACCCACCGGAATAGTGACAGGCAGGCGACGGTGAACCGGCAATAGACCGGCTTTGACCGGCCATACCCCCATTCCCCGTATTGATAGACAAGGGGCTAGTATATTAAAAAACGATATCAATTACCAAATACTTGGATATCAAACCAAAACTCATACCTCTCATTTCACCAAACAAACAACATTTATGGATTCAGGTTCCTCCAAACCCATACCGTTAATGGAAAACCCCCAACCAAACACCCCTTAGAGTGCTATGTTGTTGTAATATGTATTACTTTGACCGGAACACAAGTTAAAATCGGAACACAAGTTAAAATATCATGTCGGAATAACATATTCCATCTACGTGAGAACACTCAAATAGTTTTCCATTTGATAATGAAATCTTCATAAAGCGCTTAATCTATAAGAAAATAACTTTATATTACTTCACTCTCTTAACTAAGCGCTCTATATTGTGTAATGTTTTTGAATTTACATTTTTTCCCTCCAACATGAATTGATAAGGATGAAGCGCCTCATGCATTTTTGTTCTTGAGTGCAATGTCACTTCAAGTGCTTCACCTAAGCGCTCAATGTCTAACAATTTTCATCCACATGTACAACCTTCTCTCTCATGTATTTTTAGTTGACCAATGTGCTTTTTTATCTTCCCTATGCAATCATGACATTTGTAGCTTTATCCCAAAGGTCAATCAAGGGTATTCGGGCAAATCTTTCCCCATTGAGCTTGAAAAGAAAAGGCTTCCACAAGAAGCTTTGACTTCATTCAAGAAAAGATTTTCAAGATGGTAATGTGTCAAAAAGTGGTAGAAAATCTCATCCTCCCTTCTCTCTCTTCCAACGGCTAGGAGGTCTTGCTATAAGGCTTGGAAGACTCTATTTTTGAAGATAACTTTCTACCATCAAGCTCTCAAGTCTTCCTTGTTGTTTTGCTCTACTTTATTGTTGAGAGTGTGTGATTGTAAAGAAGAAGAATCTTCTTTTCAGTGAGAATTGTGATGAGCAAGGTGTAGATTGTTGGTCAAAAAACAAGTGTGCTTCTTGTTTGGTGAAACTCAAGCCTCCAAGAGTTAGTTGATGGTGTAGGAGCTACACCATAGTCCATAGAAGGATTTTTTTGGTGTAAAGAATATCTTAAAGAGGCTAGGCTTCAAAAGAGTTGAGTTGTCATTGTTCTTGAGTTGAATTTGTTAAACTTATCTTGCCATTGTACTTTCTTTGGTTGTTGCCCCCCAAAGTGAAATAACAATCCCCTTTTTCTAAACTCCTTCATGTTCAAAGCAAGAAGGTAGAGGAATAGAATCTTAGACTTGAACATCTATAAATTTGGTGTTCTTTCATTTCTGCAAGTTTATTTTTTAAAGAACACACCAAGTATTGGTTTAGACACAAGCATCGCAACAGCAACAATAACAACAATCATACCCAGTATATCCCGACAACAGCAAAAACTATCGCTAGGGTCTGGGGAGAGTAAGAGACAACCAAACAATATCTACATCCCGAGGGATAGAGAGTTTTTTTCCAGTGTGACTCCCGGTTTTATATGTACCTGTATAGATAGTACAATAGTAGGACTATGTACTAGTGAATGGATTTTATTAAATATAAATCAAAACCTTAAGATATTAAAATAGCCAACAATGGATATGTACAAATAGTTAAAAGACAAAGGCCAAAATAAAAAAGTACAAATCAACCTAAAGTGTAGAGATTATTTAATTCTCTAAGTATGCTCTAAGGTGCCCTTATATCCTGTCTACCCCTTTTTAACTTTAATCATATGCCTCTATGACCTCCTATCCTGGACTATGTCCTCAGAGAGGTTGAACTCTAGTAAGTCATGCCCAATCTGCTCATCCCACGTCAGTTTGAGTTTGCCTTTACTTCTCTTCCCTTATATAGTGAGGCTTTCAATTGCTCTGACAGACGCCGTTGTCTGTCTCCTCTTGACATGCCCAAGCCATCTCAGTTTTCCCTCTCTTATCTTACCACCCCTAACCTCTCTCTGTATACCTCATTTCTTATCCTATCTAGCCTTGTGTGCCCACACATCCACCTCAACATCCTCATCTCTGCCACTTCCATCTTTTGCAACTGTGTCCTCTTGATGGCCCAGCAGTCTGTTCCATATAACATTGCCGGCCGCACTGCCATCCTATAAAATTTTTCTTTTAATTTAGTTGAAAAATTCTTGTCACACAGCCCCCCTGCGGCCGCCCTCCACCTACACCAACCTGCCTGAACTCAGTGTGCAACGTCACTCTCTATATCCCCATCTTGTTGTACAAATGATCCTAGGTACTTGAACTTACTTACCTTTGGGACCACTTGTCCCTCGATGGTGAATTGACTATTTTCATCGTCGGCTGCGCAGTTGAAGTTTCAGTGCAGATACTCAGTCTTAGAACGACTAATCCTTAAGCCGTTTCTTTTGACTGCACCTTGTCAATCTTCTAGTCTCATACACAGGTTATGTCTACTTTCTGTGACTAATACGATATCGTCATCATAAAGCATACACCATGAGACTGTCTTTCGGATCGGCTTTGACAACTCATCCAGAAAAACTGCAAAAAGAAATAGGCTCAAAGCGGGTCCATGATGGAGGCATACTTCTACCGGAAAGAAGTCCGCATTCCCTACAGGTGTATGAACGGTTGTTTTCGTCCTATCATACATATCCCTAATTATGTCTATATACTTTATAGATACCCCTCTTGCATCCAGAGTATCTCATATCAGTCTACGTGGTACACTATCATACGTATTTTCAAGATCGATGAAAACCATATGTAGATCGCGCTTCTTCTCCTTATACTTCTCCACCAATCTCCTTAAAATATGTATTGCTTCCGTAATTGACCGTCCTGGTATAAAACCAAATTGGTTTACCGTAACTTGAGTTTCTCTCCTAATTCTGGTGTCGATTACTCTCTCACATAACGTCAAGTATGACTTAGAAATTTAACACCCTTATAATTTCCACAACACTGTGCGTCTCCTTTTTTCTTATATGTAGGGACCATTACACTCCTCCATTCATCTGACATTTTTACTGTTTTAAAAATAAGGTTGAATAAAATAGTTAGCCATTGAACTCCTTCCTCTCCTAAACGCTTCCACGTCTCAATGGGTATGTTACCCAGGCCAACTGCCTTCACTCTTCCCATCTTCTTAAGTGCTATCTTCACCTCTCCTTGTGTGATGCTGCGACAATCGTAGGTATTATGTTATCGTTTTTGTGTAGTGTTGTTTTCTCTTTCTTCATGGCCGACCCTTACGCTGTTAAAAATATTGTAAAAGTATGTTTGCCATTGCCCCTTGATGTCTTATTCTTTGACTAAAACATGTCCATTTTCTCCCTTTATAAACTTCACGACTCCTAGGTCTTGTCTCTTTCTATCTCTAATTTTTGCAATCTTGAACATATCATGTTCTCCGTTTTTTGTTTCTAATCTTTCGTACATCCTTTTATAGGCTGTGTTTTTTGCCTCCATCACTGCCTTCTTCGCCTCCTTTCTAGCGATTTTGTAGTTCTCCCTCACTCTCCCTTTCTCCTCCTCGTCTGTGCAGCTTAACACCTCTCTAAAACTCTTTTGCTTATTCCTTATTTTTTTGTTGCACATCCTCATTCCACCACCACAACTCTTTACGTACGGTTATCTTTCCTGTTGTTGCCCCAAGAGTTTCCCTTGCCGCGTGAGTAATGTAGTCGCCATAGCCCCCACATCTGGTTTGTGTCCTCAACTATCGAATCTGATGTTGCCGAGATGACCTTGTCTCTAAATATGTTAATTTTTTTGTCCTTCAAATTACCCCCATCGAATCCTGAGTGGTGATTTTCTAACCCTCGTGCTCAGCTTTTGGCTCAAGGTTATAATTACGACTAGTAAACGATATTGCACACATTATTCAACCCTCCTTCTAGTGTGTTTTACAGACCTGACATATGGGAACACATGATTTCATAAGTGATGCATTAGGTTTTTCCATAAAGAACACTATTTTGATATATTTTCTTATACCGAGTAATGATAAGAAGAAATGAGGTATAAATAAAGTGCGTTTTACACACTCTCTTCTCTTAATTTGATCCACCTCAAAAGTTCCGGATACAGTACCTTTATATATATATATACAATTTTTATATATATATATATATATATATATATATATATATATATATATATATATATATAGTTATGGTGGAAAAGAAGTCAAAACTACAAAAATGATGGAAAGAAAGTATACTATAGGCCACATAGTTTACACCCCGTTCTCCAGTACAAAGAGTCGTTTAAGACTACTAAACAAACGAAGTACTTAGACAACATTCTGTAACTTCCACTAGAATTGTTGAAGATAATGGTGAGTTGCACGCTGATCAGGCCAAGCTGAACAAGCACAAGCTTAGTTCGTTGGATCAGGGTTGATGATCAAAGGTCAAAATGATTGGTTGATGAGCTGGCAAGAACAGTTATGGAATGGTAATTGGTGAAGGAGACTGTGGATGTTGAGCTGAGATGAGGTGCGTTGCACTTCGATGTGTAGCAGCAGCCCAGCAGAAGATTTGGGGAAGAAGCTTAGAGGCGGCAAATTTAAATGCTGGGAGATGACATTTTTGCCCTTAATGAGATAGTTAGGTCACTTGTAAATGGAAGGCTAGTCTAGTAATTTTCCTTTATTTCCTTCGTTTTTGCCTTAGCCGAAGTGTATAAAATGCAGCATTCTGCTGCATTTCAAAGAAGATCAATGGAATAATTTTTCAATCTAGAAAGTTCAGTTTTCATTTCTCTCTAGCGTCTAATATTCGTATGGTTCCGTTCTAGATGAATTTGAATGAATTTTGACATGGTATCAGAGCTTGCGGTCTCCAACCTCTGATCTGTGATAGGCATTCAGTCTAATCGTTGTTGTTTGTCTGGAAATGGCTAATAATATGCGAAATGGTAATCAGCCAGCAGATGCTCCGGCTGCTAATCCTTACTATCTTCATCCGAACGATAGTACAGCGATAATCCTCGCTCAACCTCCTTTAACCTCTCATAATTACCATACTTGGAGTAGAATGTTTTCAATGGCATTGATTGTGAAAAACAAAATTGGATTTGTGGATGGTACTATTGCACCTCTTGATCCTGATGATCCGCAATATAATTCCTGGAGGCAAGTTAACTCGATGATTCACTCTTGGATCATGAACAGTGTATCTCCTGCAATTGCACAAAGCGTGATGTGGTACGATACCGCTGCAGAGGTATGGAATGATCTTAAGCGAAGGTATGGAAGTTGTGACCCTTTTAGGCTTTCTGATTTACTTGAAAAATTTTATAATATAAGGCAAGAGACAAATTGTATTAGTGATTACTTCACTAAATTGAAAGGAGTATGGGAAGAGATGATGGCTGTAAGACCAATTCCCCGTTGTACTTGTCATGGTTGCAATTGCAACGTCACAGCGAATATGAAGGCTTATGTTGAAAGTGATTGTGTTATTAAGTTTGTTAAAGGTCTGAATGATGATTATGATGCCGTAAAATCTCAAGTGTTTGTTATGTCACCCATGCCTAGCTTAGATATTGTATTTGCCATGGCGTTGAAATACGAAAGGAAGCTAAGTAATAGTGCTACCTCTGTACAGTTTATGAATAATCCTACTGCCATGATGTCTGAGAATAACGAAGGTGTGAATATTAGTGTGAATGCATTTAACAGTAGAGGAGGAGGTAATGCGTACATAAGAGGAAATGGCAGATTCTATCCTGAACGATCTAAGAGACCGCAGTGTACTCACTGTGGCATGATTGGACATGTCGAACAGAGGTGTTATAAGAAACATGGTTTTCCCCCGGGGTACAAACCAAGGGCAAATGTAACTGAAGCTCATGATGTTGAGTGTGATTCACATCAGCATGATCAGAATGGACAGTCATGCCAGCTCCCTGTTTTGACACAGGAACAGACTCAAAGGTTGATGTCGTTGTTAAGTGTCAAGGATCTTAGTCAGCTTGCTGTGGCTCCAGTGCAGTTTGGTGGAAGCCAGGGAGCAGTAATGTCTGCTTTATCAGGTAATGAAATAGGTAATGGCTGTATTAATAATTTGAATATATGGATTCTAGACTCAGGAGCTACTGATCATATTACATGTAGCATCAGCATGTTCCACTCTTTTCAGCCTGTTCATAACATGTTCATTAAACTTCTTAATAAGACCTCAGTTGAAGCCACACACATTGGTTCAGTTATGATTAACCCTTCACTTGTTATACACAATGTGCTGTTTGTTCCCAGTTTTGCTTATAATCTTTTGTCTCTTAGTAAGTTGCTTGCTGCGTCATCTGTGTTAGTTCAGTTCATGGGATCTTTTTGTGTAATTCAGGGCCAAGTCTCTCTGAAGACGATTGGTTCAGCTGATTTGATCAAAGGCTTGTACTATTTGCAAGGTTCTGGCCATGCCAAACCAGTTTCTTCCTCACCATATTCAAAGTGTTTGTCAATGGCTGCTAAACTTTCGGATTCTCCTGCCTTGTTGTGGCACTATAGATTAGGACATGCTCCTATGCCTAGAATAAAGGATGTACAAAAGATTGATCCTTCTATTACTTTGCCTGATCAATTGTACTCTTGTTCCATATGCCCATTGGCAAAAATGAAAAGACATCCATTTCCAGTCTCTGTCTCTGTTTCAATTTCAGCTTTTGACCTCATACATATTGATATATGGGGACCTCATAAATATCCCACTATTTACGGGCAAAGGTATTTTCTCACCATAGTCGACGATTTCACAAGGTTTACTTGGCTATATCTTCTTAAACAAAAATCAGAAACCAGAAATGTCATTGAGAGTTTCTGCCAATTTGTTCAAAATCAGTTCAATAAGTGCATTAAGGTGTTGAGATCAGATAATGGCCAGGAGTTTAATATGCCTAAGTTTTATATGAACAAGGGCATAATTCATCAAACTACGTGCGTCAACACTCTCCAACAGAATGGGATTGTTGAAAGGAAGCATCAACACATCCTAAATACAGCTAGAGCGTTGAAATTCCAGTCCAGTGTACCTATAGGCTACTGGGGGTTTTGTACTCAGTATGCCGTCCAACTCATAAATATATTACCTACACCATTGCTCAATCACAAAAGTCCTCACCAACTCCTATTTCAGACCACTCCTTCATATAATCAGTTAAAGACATTTGGTTGTTTTGCATTTGCTGCAGACACTACTCCTCACAAGTCTAAGTTTGCACCAAGGTCCATACCATCTGTTTATCTTGGTGTCCCTCACAATGTCAAAGGGTATATTATGCTAAACTTGCAATCCAAATCTATCTTCATTTCTAGAGATGTTCAATTCTTTGAACATACTTTCCCATTTGAGAATCCTACCACCACTGATATGTCTCTCAGCCATGACCACTCCCCTGATCAATTATCTGGTCCTGCCTCATCAGGTGGTCATTCTCCTTGCCAACATCCTACTGTTTCTTCAGAAGCATCACCTGCTCCCAGCACACTTGATGCCTCAAATACTCTTCCTCCATTACTCCATCACATGATAGTACTCCAGGAACGGATCATTACTCATCTGAAGCTTCACAGTCTCACAACAATGCCCATCCTTGCACTGGTCTTGAAGTTTGCTTGCCTCTGCTTCTTGATTCTTCTTCTAGAGTTCGCAAGCCTCCTAAATATCTCCAAGATTACTACTGCAACCTTCTCCAACGCACACCTTCGTTCCAATCTCCTTGTTCCACCTCTCATCTCCTTCAGCACTACATGTCATTTGATGCTTTAGCTCCTGACTATAGGGCATATATTCTCAATATTAGTCTTCAGCAGGAGCCTAATTCATACCATGAAGCAGCCAGTTCTCCTCACTGGCAGAAGGCAATGCACGCGGAGTTGGCTGCTTTAGCAGCCAATCACACATGGACAGTGGTCTCTTTGCCTCCAGGTAAGCAAGCCATTGGTTGTAAGTGGGTTTACAAGATTAAATACAACCCAGATGGCAGTATAGAGAGATATAAGGCCAGGCTCGTTGCCAAAGGCTATACACAACAGTTGGGTGTGGACTACACTGATACTTTCTCTCCAGTAGCTAAGCTTACCACAGTTAGACTGTTACTAGCCTTGTCTTCTATCAAACACTGGCATGTACATCAACTTGATGTGAATAATGCGTTTCTTCATGGTGATCTTACTCAGGAGATTTATATGCAGTTGCCTGAAGGTCTTTCCTCAGAACAACCTCGTGCCGTCTGTAAATTACACAAGTCTTTATACGGCCTTAAGCAGGCTAGCCGAGAATGGAACCATAAGCCTACTTCCTTTTTGATTTCTCAGGGCTATGTTCAGTCCAAGACAAATTACACTCTGTTTACTAGATCCACTTCAGATTCCTTTTTGGCTTTACTTGTTTACGTGGATGATATTATTGTGGCCAGTAACTCTTTGTCTCACATCTTATTCTTGAAATCTGCCCTTCATCAGGCTTTCCAGATTAAAGATCTTGGTGTTCTTAAATATTTTTTGGGCTTAGAGGTGGCTTGGTCCCAAAAGGGGGTCATGTTGTGTCAGAGGAAATATGCACTGGAACTAGTAGAGCAAGCTGGTTTTATTGGGTCCAAGCCAGCCAAGACACCTATGGAGCAGAATGTAAAGCTAGCACTTAAAAATTCCTCACAGATAGCAGATGTTTCAGGTTACAGGAGATTGATTGGAAAACTGTTATACTTGACTATAACAAGGCCAGACATTGCGTTTACTGTACAGCAGCTGAGTCAGTTTCTTGATCAGCCTACTGAGCTTCACCTTAAGACGGCATATAGGTTACTAAGGTATATAAAGGGCACAGCAGGTCAGGGGTTGCTCTATCCAAGTTCTGGGAATGTGGAGTTAAAGGGATTTGCAGATTCCGACTGGGGTGGATGCATTGAGTCTAGAAGGTCAATAACTGGATATTGTGTCTTCTTGGGTGAGTCTTTGATATCCTGGAAAGCAAAGAAGCAGACCACCGTGTCTAAATCGTCATCAGAAGCTGAGTACAGGGCGTTGGCGTCTGCTGCTTGTGAAATACAATGGATATTGTATTTGATGAAGGATTTGGGGGTAGTGCAAGAGAGACCTGTAGAGCTGTTTTGTGATAATAAAAGTGCTATTTACATTGTTGAAAATCCAGTGTTTCACGAGAGGACCAAGCACATAGAGATTGATTGCCACATAATTAGGGACAAGTTTGTGCAAGGGATCATTCGTCCTATGCCTATCAGGACTGAGTTGCAGCTGGCAGATCTGTTTACAAAGCCACTTGATTCGAGGAAAGTGCAATACCTGACTTCTGCGATGGGAGTGTGTAATATATATAGTAAGTCAGGTTTGAGGGGGGGTGTTGAAGATAATGGTGAGTTGCACGCTGATCAGGCCAAGCTGGACAAGCACAAGCTTAGTTCGTTGGATCAGGGTTGATGATCAAAGGTCAAAATGATTGGTTGATGAGCTGGCAAGAACAGTTATGGAATGGTAATTGGTGAAGGAGACTGTGGATGTTGAGCTGAGATGAGGTGCGTTGCACTTCGATGTGTAGCAGCAGCCCAGCAGAAGATTTGGGGAAGAAGCTTAGAGGCGGCAAATTTAAATGCTGGGAGATGACATTTTTGCCCTTAATGAGATAGTTAGGTCACTTGTAAATGGAAGGCTAGTCTAGTAATTTTTCTTTATTTCCTTCGTTTTTGCCTTAGCCGAAGTGTATAAAATGCATCATTCTGCTGCATTTCAAAGAAGATCAATGGAATAATTTTTCAATCTAGAAAGTTCAGTTTTCATTTCTCTCTAGCGTCTAATATTCGTATGGTTCCGTTCTAGATGAATTTGAATGAATTTTGACAAGAATAGTGCTCCTCAGAAGCATAATACATGTACAAATCTGGGATAAAATTTATTACATTTCTCAGGACAAAAGTCGAGGAGAATTAAATAATGAATAAATTATACATTCTTACCTTTATTTACTTTGCTTCTCAGTTGGCGACACAGCCATGTCGTCACAGCTCTTATCTTTCTTACATCCAATATAACAAAAAAAAAAAAAAAAAAATCCCGCATGAATTAAAGGGAGAAGAAAAAAGAAAGGGAAAAAAAACAAAACCATCATCCTCTCTTTATAGGGCTAGATGTAGGAGCCATGGATAAGCAGTATTGACACTCATCAGCTTGTGTTTATTTCGTGGATGGTTGAATTGGGAATGTTTATGAAAGACAGTTTGTTACTTCAGACTATAAAATTTTTATTAGTATGGTGTGATGAAGAATTCTTTTGGTCAGAATTTCCCAGCTGAAGGATAAGTTAGTTGAGGCCCCAAGTTTGATGCAGTGGGGAACTGTTCTTCCCCTCCTAGTAGTGATTTTTCAGGTTGGTCCCAAAATAGAAAGCTAGGACACTGTTGTGAGTCCACCCATTGATGTAGCTGATCATGATCTTGCCTCTGCATGCAATCCAATGCTATCTGTCCCTCCATATTTAAATCACATTCTTCCCCTAACATATCCACTTGTACCATCATATGATCCATGCTCTCTGCTAAGGGTGGTAAATAACCCGATTCGAGTCCATTGATATGCATTGCTGCCTGATCAAGATGAGCTTGATCCAATGACCAAATGTTTGGATTTGTATACATTTCTTGAAAATTTTGATCTTGCATGGCTTGTGGTGAAACGTTGACAAACATGAAAATTGGACCCTGAGGATTAAATTGAGAGTCTTTAATCTGACCCTTTGGTGTAAAATCTTGGTTGACCAAGTCAACTTGGTGTGTGCTTGAGGTGTTGTAGGTGAATTGGAGTTGTTGTTGATTTGCATTTGGTGTGTTGAAGTTTGCTGAGGATGCTGAAGATTTTCTTATCTTCTTTTTAATCCATGAATTCCAATAGTTCTTTATTTCATTATCTGTTCTCCCTGGCAAGTGGCTTGCTATATGAGCCCATCTGCATAATGTGTTTGGTAACATATTTAGATGAAAACGTGCAAAATAAAATAACGGGGGCTGCTTAATTATAAGTGGAGTGAAAATTAAGATAAGTGTGGATAAAGTAGACAAAAATGAAGCAATAACACCGTCTCTGATACCAATTGAAGTAACAACAATTGCTCTGATACCAATTGAAGTAAACAACGGATTCAAGAACACAACGCGTAAAAGCACAACACACTTTTATATTATTTGAAAAATAACTCAACCGAACTACGACTCGCCGCCGCTACAACGGTTCGGCCGACCCCTTTAAATAGACTCACTAGCCTAGACAAAACCTTAACCTAATAGGAAATAAATAAACACCTATAAGGAAATATACCAAAACAAAACTCCTACTTCTTAGGAGACTTCCTAATCCTTATCACATAAGGAAATTAACCAACATTCTCCTCCTTAATTTCCGAATGTAAAGGTCTTCCACGCTAAGCAAGCTTCGCATCTCCTTGAACTTCGTCCGCGCCAACGGCTTCGTCAAGATCTCTGCTCTTTGCTCGTCGCCACTTACATACTCCATCGCTTGACATAGCTGATGTCTGGTTGTCAGTATTCTCTTCAGTGCATACTTCCCGCATGATTCACAGAAGTTCTTGCCATGCTGGCACACCTCCTTCTTCTTAATCTGCGTACGTCGATTAGCTCCATACCTTCTGCTATTTTTGCCAACGAGCTCTGCCTTCTTGATCCACTTCATCTAACTGGAATTCCGAGCTGAGGCGGTGAGCTCTGCTGCAACTTCCGAGGAGAGACGACGACTATCCTTTGTATGATCATATGCCTCGGGATCATTTCTGGGGTCAGGCCTTAGCTGGACGGATTACACATGCTTCTGAGCTTGTTTGGACTTCCTTTTATACTTGAGCCCGAATGTCTTGTCCTCGACTATCTTCTGCTTCTTAGCCCTATCCGTTTTTTGCTTCGGAGGCTTCTTTTCTTTTGTCTCTGATGTGTCGGCCTTGGCTGTTCTGCCAGTGTTTGAGTGCTGGCGTTCCGGGCTCGGCCTGGGCAGAGCTGGCACCTCTGCGCTTGTGCTCGGCTGTGGCTGCGACTGAGGCTGAGGCTGACCAATGTGAACCAGCCTGGTACCTTCATCATCCATCTTAGCTTGAAGACACATCTGGACACCTGGCTTTATGCAGATCTTGTACAGTCGATTCGGACTCTTTTGAACTTTCATCAACAAACGGCCGCTCCTATCATACATCATCAAGTGCTCACCTTTCAAGCTCACCTCACAACCACCCTCTATGGCTTGTCCGAGGCTAAGTATGTTGCTCCTCAGCTCTGGTATATAATAGACCTCAGTAAGCAGCTTTTGTTCCCCTGTCTTGCCTTGAAGAAGTACCGTTCCTTTGCCTTTAATTTCAACGCAAGATCCATCTACAAATCTTACTTTGCCTTTCATATTTTCATTCAACTTGGAGAAGTAAGATTTATTTCCCGACATATGATTGCTCGCACCGTTATCCAGATACCATATATGATCTTCCATAGGCTCAGAAGTCAATTTACTCGGCATCAAGCTCCTTTCATTCAAGCACACTTCTTGAGGTACGTAATCAACACCTTCGTGGACAAACACTGTTTCATCTACATCATGCTCATCAGCAATAAATGCCTCATCCGTTTTCTTTTTCTCTCGGGACACTTGCTTGCAATGTGTCCGGGCTTGTCGCAACGAAAACATATTAACTTCGAGCGATCCTTCCTCGTCTCTCGGCATCGGCCTCGTTCTTTTCCACGTGAGTCGCGGCCTCTGATCTGAAAATCCCTTATTTTGTTGATCGGAAGAAGATGAATATAACAAAGTACTGTCTGATGTAGTATTGAAACTTTCTTCGTTAATTCGTTCTTCGTACGCTTTCAAGCGACCAACAACATCTTCGAAATCGATCTTGTTCAAATCCAACACTTGTTCGAGTGATGCAACGATGTGTATAAACTTCGATCTTGGCAACCAGTTTAGAAATTTCTTGACCATCTTGGAATCTTCTAAGGGCTGCCCTAAAGTAGCCGATTTTGCTACTACTTCGGACAACTTTCCAGCGAACACATCGATAGAATCGGTTTCCTCCATCTTGAGTCTATCAAACTCGGCGGCTAGGGTTTGGAGACGCGCCTCTCGTACTCTATCCGCCCCAAGATAGCGTGTCTTGATGGTATCCCAAATCACTTTTGAGGTTTCTTGATTACCAACTTGCAAGATCAAGTTTTCGGGGATCGCTTGAAACAAGAGGGCAATCGCTATATCATTCTTTTCAGCATCATCCGAACCCGGATCAATTGTATCCCAAACTTTGTGAACCCTAAGAACAACCTTCATGCGCATAGCCCACACGGCATAATTGGTTGGAGATAACATCGGACATTGAACGGTTGCGGAACTTACCTCCCTTCCACGTGTTTGACTCGCGGTGCTCACGGGCCTTGCGCTACTTTCACCGACTTCACTCATTGTGGTTGGATCTTTCAAGAACTCGTTGATCAAAACCCCTGTTTGATCACCTTTTGGCCGTACTCCCTTCGGCCTTATTGGAAAGATTTAAAAATTTTCAATTTGAAGGGCCTGCTCCTTTCGGCCTTCAAGGTTTGAAAATTGTTTGCAGCCTGATCCCTTCGGCTTTATGGCGGCAGCTTCCCCCCTTTTTTTGTTTTCGCTTTTTGCTTTTTTTTCAATTAATTTACTCGTTGAACAGAATTCGGCCCTTGTTGATACGAAAAACACAGCAACCTCCTCACGGGATCAACCTTCACACGACAACCCTACCACGATGGCTCCTCCCTCTTCAAACAACCTTGGCTCTGATACCAATTGAAGCAATAACACCCTCTCTGATACCAATTGAAGTAACAACAATTGCTCTGATACCAATTGAAGTAAACAACGGATTCAAGAACACAACACGTAAAAGCACAAGACACTTTTATTGATGTTCAGAAAATAACTCAAAACCGAACCACACTACTCACCGCCGCTACAACGGTTCGGCCGACCCCTTTAAATAGACTCACTAGCCTATACAAAACCTTAACCTAATAGGAAATAAATAAAAACCTATAAGGAAATATACCAAAACAAAACTCCTACTTCTTAGGAGACTTCCTAATCCTTATCACATAAGGAAA
Source organism: Eustoma russellianum (assembly GCA_036186865.1). Classification (NCBI taxonomy): domain Eukaryota; kingdom Viridiplantae; phylum Streptophyta; class Magnoliopsida; order Gentianales; family Gentianaceae; genus Eustoma; species Eustoma russellianum. Next base: position 2,242,934 of record AP025068.1, on the reverse strand, counting down.
TTAACCAACAAAAAAAGGCACAACAACAACAATATTGTCATCTTGTCTTAGAGGTTCCTATTTATGACAGGTATAAAATGGTCGGATGTACGTAATCATACTCATGTATTAGAGACACAGGTTAAAACATGCGTACGTAAGTAGGGCTGTTCAACGAACCAAACAGTTCGTGAACTATTCAAGTTCGGTTCGTGTTTCGTTCGTGTTCGTTCGGTAATGATCGGTAAACGAGCCGTATTCGAACAGCTGTTTGAGTTCGTTTACTAAAACGAGCCAAACTATTCGTGAATTGTTTGTTTAGCCAAACTCAAACCAATTTTAAAGTTCGTTTACCTAAACAAACCGAGCCGAACAATTCATTTAGCTAAAAGAATCCGAATTCGAAAACTTAGTATTCGGTTTGGCTCAGTTCGTTACCACCCCTATCCGTAAGACTAGGATTTTGAATTCACCAGGAGGAAAATAACATAGGTTTCCTGTAAGTAGAAACTGTGCTGCAGTGTGGAGAAAGCATCTAACTGTAATAAAGTAATAAACCTGCCTGCTCGTTTCTTTTTCTTCACGGTGTATAGTTACTAATTCTTAATAAATTACAATATTTTTATAACGAAATAAAGTTATAGCGAGTTAAGAAATTCAAGAAATCATGGTGGGTGTAAAATTTGGAATAAATGCAGACAATTATCATAGACGATATTAAAAATAGTCTGAAGCAACTACCAATCATTCTACAGACTTGTACATAATTTAGACAGTGGTATTAGACAATATTAAACAGTTAGAAGCAACTACCAATGTTGTACAACTAATATAAGATAAGCAAATGTACCAAATAAAATATATGTAACCCTTACGTTAATGTGCATGTTTAACTATATTCAGTTTAATAAACGCCGATTATTAAAATGATTATAGTTTATTTAAACCCAGATACTGTTGCAAATAGAAAATGCAGGCAAAGAGAATAAAACAAATGAGCAAAACTAAGCAATAGAACAAGAACGAAGAGTGCTAGCAAAAGTCTTTTTCTTATTCGCATGAAATCGCAAGTGCATGGCTGCACGTACATAAAACGGTCGGCTAACCAAAAATTAAGCAACACGTTTTTTCTCAACACCCTACAAACTAGAAACCATAAACCCAACTTCCTACACTACATGCAACTACCTCCACAAAAGTAGGAGCTTATACCAATGGATAATTACTAACTAACTAAAGATAAACATTAACCAAACTATGGATAACATTTAACTAAACACACATATCTAGTTAGGTGTTGACCACGTCTTCACTTCTCCCTCTCAACACCGACTTGCTACAACACGATTTGCGACAAATCTTTCATGCTCAGTTGATGACGAAACTTCACTAGCTTGTTTCCATTGAAACCTTTCGTGAACACATCCGCAACTTGACCTTGAGTATCAATATGCTGCAGTTCAATTTCTCCTTGCAACACTTTTTCTCTAATAGAATGATAATGCACCTCAACATGTTTAGTTCTTGTATGAAAAACAGGATTTTCAGCTAATTGAATTGATGATAAATTATCACAAAACAACCGCACACTTCCTATATCCTTTTGACACAATTCATTCAGAACCTGTACAAGCCATACACATTCTTGAGCTTCCATAGCTGCTGCTTTATATTCAGCTTCCGTTGTTGATAAAGACACAGTGGGTTGAAGCTTACTACACCAAGATACTGCCCCTGATCCCGACATAAAAAAAACCCAGAAGTTGACATTTGTGTATCGTAGTCACCAGAATAATCAGCATCACATAATCCTTTCAGCTTAAGTTCGACATTACTTTCATACCATATGCCATAGCCGTTGGTTCCTTTGATATACATCAGTATTCGCTTAACTGCTTCCAAATGAGGTCTCTTTGGTGTCTGCATAAACCGACTAACTATACCAACCGCGCATGAGATATCTGACCTAGTTAGCGTCAAGTAAATTAAACTTCCAACCAACTTTCGATACATAATAGCATCTTCTAGGTCCTCTCCTTCATAAGCACTTAATCTAACATGTGGTTCCAAACAAGTATTCACAGATTTGCAAGCCAACATCCCAAATTTCTTTAACAAATCAGTGGCACATTTTTGCTGATGCAACAAAATTCTATTTTCCATTTGTTCAACTTGTAATCTAAGAAAGTGTCTAGGATGGCCAAGTTCTTTCATATGAAAACGTACGGATAAATTTTGCTTGACTTGCAATACTTCATCATTAGCATCTCCAGTGATAATGAAGTCATCAACATACACTAATATTATGGCTATTTTTGATTCAATCCTTTTAACAAATAAACTTGAATCCGGATTTGTCATTTTATAACCACAATATACAAGGAATTCAGCAATCTTACCATACCAAGCTCTTGGAGCTTGCTTCAATCCATAAAGCACCTTCCTTAGCTTGTATACATGCTCTGGATTATGTTGATCTTCGAAACCCACTAGCTGCATTATGTAAATGTCATGATCCAACTCACCGTACAAGAAGGCATTTTTAACATCCATCTGAAACAATCTCCAACTTTTGTTAGCTGCTATCGCTAGCAACACTCGTACAATTGCTATCTTTGCTACATGACTAAACGTTTCTTCATAATCCAAGCCATACTGTTGAGAAAATCCACGAGCAACTAAACGTGCCTTGTAACTTTCAATTGAACCACCAGTTCTCCTTTTTAATTTGTAAACCCACTTACATGAAATAGGACTTACATCTTTTGGCTTAGGCATGAGCTCCCATATTTGATTGCGCTCTAGTGCTGAAATTTCTTCCTCCGTAGCCTTAATCCACTCTACATTCTTCGCAGCCTCTTCATAGCGTTCTCGTTCTATCACTTCTTCCATAATAGGTGCATTTGCATACTTGGGATTCGGTTTCCTGGCCCTTTCGGATCTTCTAGGCACAAGACTTGACTCGAATTCTTCTGTTTGCTGATGTACATCAATATGTACATCAACTTGCCATGGACTAGGAGGTACATTATGTTGCTCATGTTGGTCAATCTCGGTTTCATTCTCCACTTCTTCACTTTCAAAATGTATTTGAGCAGCATGTGGCCCATTTTCTTGCTCAGTCGAATTATTGTGCTGCTGCTGATTGTTTGTCCACCATGCCGTTGCTTCATCGAATACGACATTTCTAGAGGTATAACATCGTCCAGTTGCATGATCACAACATCTCCAACCTTTTCTATATTCATCATACCCTACAAATATACACTTGACTGCTTTCTTTTCCATTTTACTTCGTAGATGGTTAGGTATGAAAACATAACATACACTTCCAAACAGACGAAAGTAACTCACAGTAGGTATTTTACTCATCACAATTTCATAGGGAGAATGAAAATTAAGCTTTTGTTGGGGTAACCTATTTGTAACATAAACTGCAGTCCTCGTAGTCTCAGCCCAAAACCTCCCAGGTACGGATTTAGTATGTAGCATACTCCGACATATCTCAGCTAAATGCCTATTCTTGCGCTCTGCAACCCCGTTCTGTTGCGGTGTGTTGGCACACGTTAATCGTCGCTTGATCCTATTCTGACGCATGAAGTTGTAGAATTCATCTGAAGTGAACTCTCCACCATTGTCTGTTCGAAAGCACAAAATCTTCTTCCCATGCTTTGCCTCCACCTCTTCTTTGAATTCTTTAAACTTTGCAATAGCTTCTGATTTTTCCTACATAAAATACACCCACACATATCTTGAACAATCATCAATAAATGTGATCATGTATTTCATACCTTTAATTGAAGGTTGCTTCACGGGTCCAAACACGTCAGAGTGGATAAGATAAAGAACAACCGAAGTCTTGTACCTTGATTCTCCATATGGCAGTTGATGCACCTTGCCATATTGACATCCAGCACACACAACATCTTTTCTTACCTCAAGCCTTGGTAGTCCCCTTAACATATACTTTTTCATCATAATGTCCAGTTTACTGTAACTTACATGACTCAGTCTTGCATGCCATAGGTCTGCTGATTCAGTTTTCCTTGTCTTATCAACATAAACTGTCTCTGCTGATATTACGTAAACGGGGTCCACCTTTTTTCCTTCCATCACAGGATCTTCTTTAATTTCGATATGGCGAAACACTTTCACATCATTTGAACCAAACAATACATGATGTCCAGCAGCTGTTAATTGAGCAACTGAGAGCAAGTTCTTTTTCATACCTGGCACATGGTACACGGTTTGAAGAGGTATAGTGTCGGCGCATTGCTGCGGTGACATAACCGCTTTTCCTATATGCGCAATAGGTAATTTGTTGTTGTTAGCAGTCACAACCACACGATTGCCTTTATACTCTGCTACATCTTCAAGCTTTTCTTTATCACCAGTCATGTGGTTTGAACACCCAGAGTCTACAATCCAATCCATCTCATAGTTGATGCGTCTGGATGTAGCCATGAAAGCGTGTACCTATTCTTCTATGGCTATCATTGCTTCAACATCCCATTCCTCTTCATCTTTAGACGCTGCTACATTGCTTTCTACTCCTTTTTTCTTGACCAGCAGTCACGAGCTCTATGTCCCTTCTTTCCGTAATTGTAGCATTTACCTCCAAACTTTCTCTTAGTAACTTCAGTTCTTGAACCTCTGGCATCTCCAGTTTGATGATCTCGTTCAGATTCTCCATTTTTCTTTTGATCTAGAAACCGTTGCCTTCCAGTCCATCTGCCTCTTCCAACATACATAGCCTCCTTTTCGCTTTTCAAGGTCACTCCTCCTATCTGTTTGGCCAGCGCCTCTTGCCCCGCCAACAAATTCTCGAATTCTACAAGTGAGGATTGAACATGCCATCCTTGTATAGCTGCTACAAACCCTCTGAATTCTGGTTTGAGACCATGAATAATAATTCTCTTTGTCCTAGTATCTCCAATGGAAGCCTCAGGAACCAACTCAAAAATCTCACGACACAGTGTTTTCATCTTATGAAAGTATTGCGCAATGGATAAATCATCTTGAGAAATTGACAGCAACTCACTTTCAAGTAGCTGCAGCCGAGTGTCATTTCTCTTGGAGAACAGCTTTGCAAGTGCATTCCATGCATCTTTCGGTGTGCATGAATCTCGAATGTGTTCCAACACATCCTCCTCAACAGTTGTCTTTAACACGAACATAGCTTTCCCAGCTTTGATCTTCCATTTCCGTAACGCTCATGTGGTGTCTTCTGTATCTGGTGATGTAGTCTCACTGTCATTAGCTACCTCCCATAGATCTTGTCCTTACAAGTATGAAATCATGCATGTTGACCATGAGTTATAATTTTGATTGTTCAGTTTCTTAATTCCACCAACAACCTGTAATTCACTCATCTTGGAGGTAGAATCGAATTTGAGATTTTTTGAGTTTTGATGGCTCTGATACCAAATGTTGCAAATAGAAAATGCAGGCAAAGAGAATAAAACAAATGAGCAAAACCAAGCAATAGAACAAGAACGAAGAGTGCAGCAAAAGTCTTTTTCTTATTCGCATGAAATCGCAAGTGCATGGCTGCACGTACATAAAACGATCGGCTAACCAAAAATTAAGCAACACGTTTTTTCTCAACACCCTACAAATTAGGAACCATAAACCCAACTTCCTACACTACATACAACTACCTCCACAAAAGTAGGAGCTTATTTCAATGGATAATTACTAACTACACATTAACCAAACTATGGATAACACTTAACTAAACACACATATCTAGTTAGGTGTTGACCACGTCTTGAGATACAACACTTCGAATGAAAAGACGCATCTTGATTTACACTCAAATTTGGTGTCTAAAAACCTAAAATGCAGTTGGAGTTGGAAACTACTTCAAAAACGAACTGCTTTCTTTGTTTCATTTTCGCAAAATACATCTCATACCACAACAACAACATTACCCAATTGCTTTAGGCCTCCCGCCTATGGTGGGATACAAGAAGGTCGGGTGTACGCAAAATACATCTCATATCTTCCTCAAATGTATACCACTATAGCTGATTTGATGATAAGATTCTCACTTTTGAAGTCTAATTTACTCAAGCAACATTCAATCAATCAATCATGCCCAGTAGATTCCAACGACATCAAAAGCTATCGCTGGAGTCCGGGAAAGATGAAAGACAAGCAAACAATACCTTTATCACAAAGGATAGAGAGTTTGCTTCCAGTGATACCTCCGGATCTATATGTACCTACATAAATGACACGACAATAGGAACATGGTGTGCTAGAAGTTAGGTTTGGATCTGCTGATCTAATTTTTACTGACCTGAATGTCAATCATAAAGTGACATGTATGCACTCCGAGTAAGTTTTTTTAGCCGAGGCAATGATGTGGCATTTTCTAACTAGCATTTGACGCCTCGGTGAGAGAGGATAGGATCACCTCACCGCAAGGGAGGTGCGGTGACGCGTGATCGCACGACACGTGGCAGCAAGGGGGATGGTGAGACTAGATGAGGGTCATCTTCATCTAGCCTCACCACCCCCTTGCTTTCCACGTGTCGTGTGGTCACAAAGGAAGTGAGAAAAGTTGAGGTGAGGAGATCCCACCCCCGATGAGAGAGTGCCGGTCGGTAGATCCTGCTAGAAGCTATCAAATAGTTATCTCCAAACAAATCATAGCCAGTGCACCTCTAACAATTACTCTTAGTACCAAGCCGATCTGATTTTAAATTTCAACCGACAAGCACTAATACTTACAATTTCATCCTGGAATTGAACACCTTTTTTAGTACTCTACTCAAATGTAATGTATACCACTCCGTATGAGTTCAAGAACAAACGTTGGTATTGTATATGTCGCATCCCTTTGATATATTGATTTCTTTGGTCAATATCATTTTAACCAAAAAAAAACAAACTTTAGTACGGAATATGGGATGTTCGACATTGTTGTTCGGACATATTTTTTCTTCTAATATTAATGCATCTTTTAATGCATGTATAGTTACCTTTTTTTCACGTAAATTTGTTTATCAATTACAAAAACCATTGGGAGAGGTAATGGCTATGCTAAGAAACCTGTTTCCCACAGCCCCATGAAGACTGATGATCAACTTTTCCTCGTCTGGTGAAAACCTTCCCCTTCTTATGTCAGGTCTCAAATAATTAATCCATCTTAACCTGCAGCTTTTTCCACATCTTTGAAGCCCTGAAAACCCAAGTAAAGAAAAACAATATTTAAACTCATTCTAAACAACAAACCTTGAAACCTAATCGAAATATTAAATTTTATGATAGTTCAGAGGTAAGGTAAAGTTCTTATTCAGTAAGATATGAATAAATAGTAAATGTAAGTTATCTTTTAAGCACACTCATTCCGCTGACACGACATTCTCTTTACTTGTCTATATCTTATTTGATCACACATTACTCACAAAAAATATCATTGATGAATGTGAGGTAAGTGAAGAAACTTGGACTTACATGAAAGGTGAGACTCATATCCACTCAAAACGTTAAGGGAATACCTGGTGGTACCTCATCTTCATGTAACCCATGTATTTTTTCTCAATGTGGTATAATATTCTCAACATCTGCCCTCACGTGGCAACGTGGCTGAACATACACACGCGTTTTTACAACCCGCCCTCAATCACAAACCACAAGTCAGACATATGAACATCTGGACTTGGGTGAGGGGCGGTATTAAATGGCCGACCATGAACCAGGCAAGGTGTGAATCCACATTTTAACCTGGCTCTGATAACATGAAGAAACTTGGGCTTACATGAAAAGTGAGACCCATATCCACTCAAAACCTTAAGTCAATGGGTGGTGGTACCATGAAGAAACTTGGGCTTACATGAAAACTGATGTCCATATACACTCAAAACCTTAAGGCAATGGGTGTTGATACCTCATGATTCATGTAACCCATGTATTTTTTTCTCAATGTGGGATAATATTATCAACGGAAGGGGAGGGGGGTTACCTGCTTTTTCAGGGACTTCACTCCAGCAACCATAACCATGATTGGCAATGTATCTAATGAGCTTTTCATCTTCCTCAGGTGACCAAAGCCCTCTCTTAACCTTCTGCTGGTTGCAGCAAGAGTGATGCCCCATGGTCTTCAAATAAATTACTTTATTCTCTTTGCTCAATTCTTGATCTTCCTCTTTCACTGCTAAAATCAAGAGACCTATTTTCTATAACCCTTATAAATACGTTGGATGTTCATGAAGGCCAAACTCCGACAATGTCAATATAAGGGCCCCACCAATGGGTCCCATGATCTCATCTAACACTGAAAGGACGTTCTATCAACTTTGTTATGTTATTCTTATTTGTCTCTCTACGTACGTACATGTCGGGTTTGTAGTAAGTACTATTAGTGTAACCAACTTCACGTACTCTCACTCCGTTAGCTTCCGGTTGCTTCAACGACCTGTAATCCTCGGTCAGCTTCATCTCACTTGTTCAACATTATATTATATAATTATTTACAGTCGCTCTCAAGAAATTTTCTCCCTCATATGTTCATTAATCTATTTTACGAAGTTGATTTTCAGGTACTCTCACTTACATATGCAAATGAGTCAGTAGTTTATGAGCCAATCTAAGTTAAGTTCGAATTCGAATTTTTACTCGACAGATTTGATTCGATAAAGATAGATATCAAAAGTAGAAGTATCGAACTGAGGTGCCTAGCCGAGGTGAGGTCATAAAGTGGTGAGCCAAAACATGCACTGTCGAGGTGACAGAAAGCAGCGCTGAAGAGAAACGAGATGGTCAAATATTATCACAATTGGTTAATAGTTAGTTGGTCAAACATCACTTAAGACTAAATTTGTATGTATTTGACACGATAGTTTATTAAAATAGTCTTCACATCATTTAGGATTAAATTTCATTAACATGTAAAATATTTTTAGATATATGGTCTTTAATCGACTATGTAATTGATCAATTGTGACACTATAGAAAGTATATGACAAGAATCTGCTAATTACTCTTGAAATAAGTGTGGCATATGTTCAAACATGTCCATATGGCGATGCTTCTTAATTATTTTGATTATGCGTACGTACAATTAGGAGTCGGAAACCAACCAATGATGGCAACTTGGAAGATTTTGGCCCATGTTTCTTTGGCAGTTGTCTGCAATGGGAAAACCTGGCTAAAACACAGAGAGGCACTTTTTCTTAAGATATTAAAATCTCTTCGACTAGTATAACTATTATACTTTATATCATATACTTTATATTATAGACATTAATATGGATACTTAGACGTCTTGATACATTCACGATACCAATCTAACTCCTGTTATTAAGTGTTTTTATGTGTTAATATTTTTACCTATATAGCTTGGTTTTCCTGTGACGCAATGTTGTTATGTGTTTATATTTTGGATCAAAAGGTGAAATCCCTCACTCTGGAGCTCCACCGTCTCAGTCCAAAGGAGCGTGTGTGGAAGATGCAAATCAGGAGCTCAGCGGCCTCTTTGGTTGTGTGAGATCTTACGCAGTGACCCACACAAGTTGTCCCCCACCAACCATGGCTTTCGGCCTAGCATCAGAGGAACACCCACCATGTGCATGTCTCTAGAGTCGAACTCTTGACCTTTTAAAGCAAATCTCAATCCAAATAATAACTGGACTATGCGTGGGAGGCGTGTTTATATTTTACGTATATGGAGCCGTGATCAAGATAAAAGATCTATGTCGTAATTATAGATATGCTTTTTTCCAAAATCTGAAGTCTGGTCGACAATCATCAATATTCTGATTCCAATGCTGGCTCTTTTCTTTGCTTTTATTTTTGTTTTTTTGGTACCTATACATATTGTCTTTTGTGTTTTGTGGTATATGCCCATATTTTCATAAGCTGGAAGTATATCATTTTTTCACTGTTCAAAATCATAAGTACTATGTGCATATATGGCGATATACCTTAGACGCCAGACAATGGAGTTCAACTACAACAACAACCATATCAGTGTATCACATCGACAGCAAAAGTTATTGGTATAGTCTGGAGAGGATGAGAGACAGACAAACAATAATTTCATCCCAAATGATAAAGAGTTTGCTTCCAGTGAGACCACCGGCTCTATATGTACCTGCATAGATGATATAATAATAGGAATATGATGTGATAGTTTGCTAGTGAAGGAATTTAGTAAACAAAACTAACAAGCTTCCTAGAAATATGATTTATAGACACGCTTTAATGCAACATAGAATACTATGTGGTACTATATATATACAACAATAACAACATTACCTCATTGCCTTAGAGGCTCTCGCTTATAGCAGGATATGGAAGGGATCGGATGTATGCAACCATACTCATGTGTTCATAAACAAATAGAGATTGTTTCCCGATGACCCATAATGAAAATTGCGTCAAGCTATGTCGATCAACTGCTACTTCACAATATAAGAATTGCAACCAATTTAGTGAGTCATATTGCTTTATTCCTTATATTCCAAAATCAAAGAATAGTGTGTCGTTAACTCCATTGGAAATGGAAACGATGTGGTATACTTCAGACAGTTTCATATTTTACGCGTGCATATGTATATGTATGTAATTAGACACACACACATATATCATGTTTTACGCATGCATATGTATATATATGTAATTAGACAAAAATATAAAGGATGAAAGTGACAAAGAGCGGATCAGTTGATTGATGCAAGTCATTCACCATATTTGATGGTGAAAAGTAGTGACTTTTGCTTGGGAAGATTGGAAGCTGAATTTGAAAGTAATGAATAAAATCATACTAAAAAAGACTGCTAATTAATAAAGATTTGAGAAAGAGGAAATGAGAAGCAGAATGATTAATCTTAGCTTAAAGGGGGAGCAATGGAGTGTCTTTAGGGCCTACATAATGAGGAGATTAACAAAGGATTAATTAGTGAGAAAAGACATTTCGACTGTTCACATTAAGACATGGTTGGTTCATGTTTAATTCTTTCTTATAAAATATAATTAATTGTTTAATCATGGAGTCATTGTCTCTACTATGATTTGGTGTTTGCATCATCTGTGTGGTCCTCATGATCCCATTTTTCATAATGACATCAAGTTATAACGTATAAACACATGTTTAGGGGTGTTTGGTTGGGGGTTTCTCATTAAGGGTATGGGTTTGGAGGAATCCAAACCCATAAAAGTTGTTTGTTTGGGGTAATGGAGGGTATGAGTTTCAGATTGATATCCAAGTATTTGATAATGGATATCGTTTTTTGATATACTAGCTCCCCTTGTCTATGAATACGGGGAATGGAGGGTATGGCCGGTCAATGCCAGTCAACGGCGGCAGTAATCACTATTCCAACCGGTCAATTTTTTCCGGCCAATTTTCTGGCCGTCCACCTTCGATACCCATTTTAATTCCGATAGGTTCCAAACACCATCAATGTCAATCATACATATTTTCACTTCAATACCAAACAACTATCACTTTTACGCCTAAACTCATATACTCCAAACTTATACACTGTCATACCCATTCCGATTCTGATTTTGATACTCAAATGCGAACCAAACATCACCTTAACCTTTTCTAATACTATCTCCATTTTAAAAATATTATCGTAGTTGGTTAACATAAGTATTTGATGAAACATCAATTAAGATCAAATTTTAAAAGTATCCAACACAATTTATGATCAAATCTTAAAAGTGTTCAGACCATTTATGATTAAATTTTATTAAACATTACGTAAAATACTTCAATGATTTGAATTTAGATACTGTTTGACCATTTATAACAATATTTTTGGAACGAAAAGATTAATTTTTTTTATATATAAAGGTACCCATTGGACTACGTATAATTTGAAAATCCATGGGTACAAGGATGTGTTATGATGTGGGTAGAAAACACTTAATTCACTCATCTTGTTTTGTTAGTCTACTGTTCTTTTTTAGTTGTTTTAAGTTGCTTATTACTTTCCAAGATAAATATACTAAATTATTTTTAGCTTCGATGAAATCAGTCTTACCTTGCATTTTTTTTTGTAAGAGGATATTTCTGTAGCTTGAACTCGTGATCTTAAGGTCACAACGCAGTAATCTTATCAGTTGATCCAAATCTCACCCTCATCATATGATATATTAGATGATTATCTAAAATAATTCAGAGTTTCCAAACCAAACTAACAAAACAAAAAAAAAGAACAAGTATATTACAAGTAGTACAAAGAAATTCACTCTTTGAGAGAGTGAAGAGATGCTGAAAGTAAAAGCCTCCAATCAACTAACCTAGTCTAGTGAGTGATGATCTTTTCTTTGATTAGAAGTTTTACTTTTAATGTGTTGGGAACAATTTACCTCTTGTGGTAAAGGGTTGTGGTAAAACATCCTCCTTTCTTTTGTAACAATCCATGAAAAGATAAACGTAACCCAGTTTTTGTTCTCGTTATAATATATTGAATATGTATTGTATTGTATAACCTAAGCAGCTAATTGATTGATGTGAATCACACATAGGGTCCCTTTAACTCACTATTTCCTGAGAAATAATGAAAATTTAAGCATTCAATCTTTCTAAAGAATTGGAAAGACTAGAAACATTCGTGCTCGTGAACTCATGTTTTGGATTTTTTTTTCCCGTTTTTAGATGTTTATTGTTTGTATAAACCAAACACTTTATTTGTGTCATTGCAAAGGGAGTTCCGGCTGTACTATACTTTCATGTTTGTGTAAGCACAGAGAGTGGCCGAATCGCTTTGCAATCTGATATACGTAGCTTTATCTTATACTTTATACAAGTGGCTGTTTCTGCGGCTTGAACCCGTGACATCAAAATCACAAAGCACCACTGGAAGATTTCAAATATGAAATGTATGCTTCAAATGGACACGTAGTCAGGGGAAAATCTTAAATTGGTTCTTTAGCCGTAGTTATTATTTTGCTACTTGATTATTGGCTGATGAGTTAAAAATTGAATGGATGATATTTCTTTTTTCAAATAACAAGAGAAAAGAATGGATGATAGCTATTTATTTGAACTAATTTCCACTCTTATTTCTTAGTTTTCCTCATTTTATTAGTAAACAACCAACTATTATAATATAGGTTTCAGTTTAATTCGGTCATCTTCTCCTCTTTTTTTTTTCTTTTCCTTTTAGTTTCTTGACGGACCAGATCCATCAATCAAGAGTCCATTTAAACTTTCTAACAGAGAAATAAAAGAGGCTTTCTAACTTTTACCACATGCAGATTGACTAGCCACGGTTAGAACATGTTAAGTTTTGATGATTTGTACAAATTGGTATTTGGAACGACGGATTAAACGCCTCATGTGAAGTGGTTTGAAGTCAGTATACTTCGAACGCTTACATTAGGCGCTTCATGTGCCTTGGTGAATTACAGTACACTTCGAACGTCTACATTAGGCGCTTCATGTGAAGTGTCTGGACGCCCGAACACTTCGAACACCTACATTAGACGCTTCATGTGTTTTGGAAAAAAAGACAGTATACTTTGAACGCCTACATTAGGCGCTTCATGTGTACCACTAAGTCAAAAGTACTTTTCCTTCCCAAATGGGCACGTATATCAAGCTATCTTATGATGAAAGTCAGAACTACTTCGAACAAGCATGAAGGATTAGATTAAGCGCTTCATGTGACTTCGAACTCCTTCAATTGTCCACATAATGCGCTTTATGTGACTTCGAACGCCTGTTCATGTTCACATAAAGCGCTCTATGTCACATTGAACGCATGTTCAATAAACACATCAGGCGCTTCATGTGACTAACGTTACAAAAGTCTTATGCTTTACTTTCTAACATCATTTGACTCTTTGTACCCTCCTCTTTTAGTGATATTTTCACAGGGTCTCTCTCTGTCTTGAAGAAATCAGTTTTCCTCTTCTAGTTTTCATTTAGAAGCTTCTCCAAGAATGTTGCTATAAGCCAAGAGGAGATCTCAAATGAAGAGGACATATCATCACAAGATGCCAAAGCCCATTATTGGTTCTGCAGAGGTTTTCAAACGGGCAGAATTTTTCAAAGGTGCTAAAACAAGGGTTTCATCCCATTCTTCATCACCTTTCTACAATTTTCAAGCTCTCAAGTTTTCTCTCAAAGTTCAAGCTCTCAAAATAGTTGTAAACTTTGTATATTTTACTTTATTGTTGAGAGTTGCGTTTGTAAGAAGAAGAAAAGTCTTCTTCTTGGTGAGTAAAGATTGTGAGAGGTGAAGTAGATTGTTGGTCAAGAAACAAGGGTGCTTCTTGTTTGAGAAATCTAGACCTTGGAGGGTTAGTTGATAGCGTGCTGGTGCACTATACTCTCTACAAGATTTCTTTGAGGACATAGAAGATCTTTGGAGGCTAGATTTCAAGGGGTTAGATTTCTTGGTTGTGGTCTAGGCGTGTGGCCTAGTTTTCCATTTTGTTGGATTTTGTTTTTGATTGTTGTTTCCTCCCATAGAAATAACAATCCCCCATTCAAAATCCTTCTTGTGAAAAATCAAGAAGGTAGAGGAGTAGAGTCATTTGACTTGAACCTCTATACATCTTTGTGTTCTTTTCGCTTCCGCAAAGTTTCATTCTTTTCAAGAACACACCCAAGTATTGGTTGCACTCAAAAACGAAAAATATCCAAGAAAATATCCATACTTGGTGAACACACTATTCAACCCCCCTTCTAGTGTGTTCCAAGAGACCTAACCGTCACTGAATAACTGTGTCATATACAGTGCCACAATATAAATCAAGTTAAATAAATTTTATGCAATCGTGACATATAACATATCTGACGCCAAAAAATTGTCGTTTTGTTTGCAATACGTTATTATGATGTCATATACACCAGCGAATGTTGTGGGATATACTGCGCATTATTGTTGTTGTATACATCATTGAATGAAATTTCAACTTTAAACTTTTAAGAATTTAGAGGAAAATGTTAGTTCTCGTAAATATTTTAAGCATTTATGCCTAGGAAAAAATTTATAAAAAAAAGGTGAACGTCTGGCCACATCAAAACCGATGTTGATGTACCAATCATTAAATGAAAAATGAAAATATACGAGTAATTACAAAATGCAGTTGGCAATTTAAGAGTATTACGATCCTTCTTTAGCAGACATAGGTCACGTTCCTCCTGAAGGCTTGGTTCTCAATTATAATCTTCTACCCGTAAGAACCAAGGGGGAAAAAAAATCCACCCTTATCCCCTCCTCACCCCACCCCTCGAGTAAGACAGGTTTAAAATGGGCTTAAATTTTATTTATCTTAAGAAAAAAAAAATGAACTGTTGTGTGTGTATATATGTATAGATATAGACACACACACTAACGCTAAACAGGAAATAGGTCCAGTAAGGTTCTCTGTCACTCCCGGTCTCACAGGGTATGTAGGGATGTAAATCAGGTTCACATGTCCCATTAGTAGAAGTTTGTCTTAGCACAGGGACAGCAAAAGGAGCCCGTTGGTACCGAAGGAACAATCGACGGGCTGGTTTGTTAGCCTATCAGGTCATTCTACGAGCCAATAGTGTTCCCACACTATGCAGCTAGCCTGGAGGGAATTCAAACATTCTTGCATTCGGCAAGGTTCGAACCCTGACGTTTCTTTCGAAACCCTCTACCTGGAACCACTATGATATGTCATGGTTTAACTGTATCACCACATGGTGAGAACCGTGGTTGTACATTTACCAACCTATTGATATAAGAAATTAAAATAAACCTATGACTTAGTGGTACTAGTTTTATATCTAATAAATTTGTCATCTCTGCTGTGACCCGATTTTGGTGCACGGTGATACGGTCAGGCTTTCATTTTTTTAAGAATTATAAATTTAAAATTTGAAATGCCTTATGCGTAAATTCATATTTGTAGTATATAATAACTAAAATAATCTTAGCATTTTAAGTTTTAATGTGTCAGAACCACCATGCACATGAAAAAATAAATTTACGGGAGGGGCTTGCTTGATAACTGTATGAATAAATAGAATTCCATACACAATGGGTAAAATGCAAATTCGTTATTTCTCATGAGGTTTCCATAGAATGCATTAATTGATTATCACTTATTAACTTGTAACATATTAATTAACTGCTTGTTAACAGTATTTCTTAAGACTAAACAAAGTATAGAAAATGTGTATTCAAATTTACGACATAGTTTATAAAAAAAAAAAAAACATCCCACTAACTTATAACTTCCGTTCTCCTTTTATTGAAAAGAAAGAGAGAAAAAAAAGCCATTCACATCTTGGCCATCCTTCAAGCTAATGATTTTGTTCTAAACAAAAAGGGAAAAACAAGAAAAAACAAAAGAACAGGAAAAAAAACATCATAGGAGAAAAAATTAAAAAAGAGCGTTATCGGTGCACTAGCCTTCCGCGTTTGTGTATGGTTCGGAAAGGGGGCAGATCGCTTTGTGATCTGATATACGCATTCATACCCTATACTTTTTTGTACAAGAAGCTGTTTCTGCTGCTCGAACTCATGACCTCAAGGCTATAAAACAGCAATCTGACCATTTGTTCCAAGGCCCGCCATCGAAAAGAAGATAAGAAGATGCAATTTTTATGTTCGATGGAAGGAAAACTTTTCCTTCTAGATATGCCACGACTAGTCCATAGCTAGATTTTTTATCGAACAATTTTCCAGCGACAAAATCTTTAGTATCTAATGTGTGCATAAACTTTTATTTGCACGTGATTAACAACCCTTTCAACGCTGGAAAACTGATCCATTTTATAATTTTAGAGAGAAGTGATTCAAAAATTTCCTTCTTTAAGGGATGAGATCTCCTCACCGCGCGGTGAGTCACCGCACGGCCCAAGATGCGACATGTGGCAGCAGTAGGGGTGGTGAGGCTGGATGAGGGTTACCCTCACCCAGCCTCACCACTCCCCCTTTTTGACACGTGTCGCGCGGTCACGTACGCGGTGAGGGAGGAGCGGTGAGGGGATCCTATCCCCTTCTTTAAGCTGTACAAATAAGAAAACTGCACTACAGTTGCACATAATTAAAAGCTCCAAAGGCCATGCATGTTTGTATTAATTGTAGATAGTTATTATTTATTATCTATTTAAATGGTGAAGTTTTTCAGATTCGTGATGTAATCTTAATAACTATAGTATCCTCCTTGTATGTTATAGCCTGGTTGAAATAATTCTGGAATAAAGTAAACCTTATGATTAATTATCACAGTTATTCTTTATTTTTCTTAAGGAAGACCATTATCTATAAACTATAAATGCAATGGCTACGCTGAAATGTATTCGGGTTTTCGCCTAACAACAATAAGTTATTGTATAAAGTAAAAAAAGACATTGCCGGTACACTAGCCTCTCGTGTTTACGCAATGTTCAGGGAAGGGTTGGATCGCTTTACGATCTGATGTACGCAGTCTTACCTTACACTTTACGTAAGAGGTTGTTTATGCGGCTCGAACCCATAACATCAAGTATAAAGTAACTCTATCATAAAATTTCTCATGAACACCCATCCGTTAAATTAATAATATCTCTTCTTTCTCCACTACAAACGATACATTAATATTGTGAGTAATAGACTACTAAAAAGACCTAACGTCACTAATCCAAAAATACGATAACAACCAGACGTAATTGGAATATTATCACACCAAAAAAAATACCAATGACAATAATAATAACAAAGGAAAATGGAAAAAGTAAGATAATTTCAATCTGCACAAGTTATTGGGTTGAGCTTTCATGCTGATTCAGCCTCAAAACCTGGATCTCCTCACCCTCAATCCTCTCATCCCACTCACAACCACGCGACATGTGGCAGCAAGATGGGTTAGTGAGACTAGATGTGAGTGATCCTCATCTAGCCTCACCACTGTCCCTTGCTGCCACGTGTCGTGCGGTGACACGTGGGGTGAGAAAAAATGGGTGAGAGGATACTATCCCAAAACCCAACATGAGTTGAAGAATATAGATGGCGTTTGATTTTTCAAGTCGTTGAATTTTATTAGGTAGGTTAGCATATATATTCTGCATGAAAAATTCTTATACTAGGAATCCACGTAGTGCGTCGCTAGAATGTCACAATACAGCGGGCATAGTCCAATTGGTACTCATATTAAAATTTGCTTCAGGAGATCAAGAGTTCGGTTCCAGGGACACGCACAGTGAGTGTTACTCTGCTGCTAGGCCGAAGGCTTGATTTGCAAGAGGACACCTTGTGTGGGTCCCTGCGTAAGATCTCACCCAATCTAGGAAGGCGCTGAACTTCTGATTTGCATCCTCCACACATGTTCCTTAGGGCTGGGATAGTGAAGATCCCGGGTGAGGGATTTCACCTTGCTCCAAGAATGTCACAATACAAGAGGGGTGGCGGTGGAGAGGGGGAAGCTCTTCATTAATTCATGTCATGGATTGAATGTAATGTAGACCACGTGTGAATCTGTTTGATAGACTATTATGATTATAATAGTAATAAATTGAAGCATCTGACTTAAGTTGTGTGTGTATATATATATCAATAACATTACCTCATTGTTTTAGAGGCTTCTGCCTGTGAAGGGTATGACGGAGGGTTGGATGTACACAGCTATACACATGTGTTAGAAATACAGAGATTGTTTTCCGATGACTCACAATGAAAATTGCGGCAAGATGTGCTGATCAACTGTTAGTTCACAATATAAGAAGCGTAACCAATTTAGTGAGTCATTTTGCTTTATCCCATCATATTCAAAAGCCAAAGAAGAGTGTGGCATTGACTCCATTGTAAATGAAAAATTATATATATATATATATATATATATATATATATATATATATATATATATATATATATATATATATTGAAAAGAGCTTAATTTGTATTTGTTTGATCGCCTAACTTAATTACAAATTTGGTAGGATAAATTACAAATATGGATAATATAATTAATTTAAGAGGATGCTCATTTTAATACCTAAAATCTATTCTCTAATATAAGTCAGATTGGGTTTTATAAATACTGTTATTATTCTTCACAAATGTCATTTCTTTCGTATACAAAAGAAAAAAGACAAGTTAATTTTTATTAATACCTGCACTTTGATTTAAATCATGATTATGATCAACAAAACAAATGCAATTCACTAAAGACTCACAATGTCAAAATTCCCTTTGGTTGAATTTTTAGTCAATATGATGTTTTCTTCTTGTTTGACTGCAGCACTCGGGAAAACGAACTTAGGTAGCCATCACGATTCAGATGAGCCAGTGAAATTTAGCTCAAATTAAATAATCAAATATTGTTTTTTCATTATGAGATAGACTAGATATGAGAATATGTTGAGATCAGATTTTTATGAACTTTATAAACTAAAGATTCTCTAGAAACGGTTATGAGATTCTGAGATTTTTTATGGTTTTTCTTAAATTTCCTATGACTTTTTGTATTATTTTCTCGATCATAAAACCTCTGGTTTCTTGATAAAATTTGAGTTCCTAACACTATAGAAATGCATTTTGTATTAAATACACAAACTGCTCCTTGACCAATGAAAAGTATATAATATGTGTTGACCTCATGCTTTGACCAATCATCTTTTGTTTTGCGTGTAAGTAAATCTTATGTGCCATTATTTCATTGTGTTATTAGTTGTTTAGGTAGACGCATATTTTCATCATGGGTGATGAACCAAAATATACTACATGTTAATCAACAACAGTCAACGGTAGACTTTGGGCATAAAAGTGTTAAAGTCCCGCAGATCGGCACAAAAGTACTCCTGCTCGGCCAAGTTACACTTCGGTCATATTTTTATCATCAGAGGTGTGCATCTCAGCATCCGGACTAAACTGCAGTTCGGCAAGAGTGCAATTCAGCACAGCTTGACTAAAAGCTTATTGAGATAGCTAAAGCGAACTCGCCTACAACTTCTGATTCAGCTCGGCCACATAGCCGAGACAAGCTGGTACTTATTAATACATGAAGAATTGTTGAAGTGTAACGCCACAAATGATTCATCTCAGCTCGGCAAGGTCATATATTTACAATCAGCCTCGGCAGAATGTTCAACTCGGCCTCGTCCACATACTGGCTCGGCCGAATAACGCCAAGAACTATCAGATAAGATCAAGGGAAGATATCGTCCAGTATGCTCTGGGACTCACTTAGCGGATCTGCAGAATACTTTCCAGATGTCAAGTAGTAGTTGGCTCCCTACAAAGCTATCATTACGGGCCGGCCTATACAACAGCTACGGTCACAGGCTTTAGTCCCATCACTCTACAGCTCTGCAACGGACTAGACCTCCATCTCAGACATATCGTCATCACATCATTTGGCAGGGAATCAGACCTCCTCTATTTCAAGTATAAATACCCCTCAACTCACAGCGAAAAGGGAGATCCCGAATCTGGGAGAATTTCTGGAGCATTATTCCATAAGCTCCATCTCGGCCACAACATAAAAACTCACAAACCCAGTGAGATCTCTGAGAAACCTTTATTCCAGCATAAATTGCATAGGCAAAACACCCATAACTGACTTAAGCGTCGGAGGATTTTCCCAGGCCAGCGTCCTGGGACCTCTAACGTTTTTCTTCTTTCTCAGGTTCCGTTGAAGGATTTAGACGGAAGATTAACGGCACATCCACTGGGTCATCTCTGACCCTCATGGTGACCATCTCGGCCTTATCAATGGGTTATCGGGAAACAAACTTTGTGTGTTTTTAACACATGAGTATAGTTGCATATATCCGGCCCCCATATCTCGCCATAGTCGGGAGCCTCTAATACAATGAGGTAATGTTGTTGGTGTTAGTTGTTTAGGTAGAAGCACAAAACTTCTGGTCCAATATGTACAAGCAGAATTTTATCGTTATGGCGTCATATTGGAAGTTGTTCAGCTCCTGAAGAAAAGTTTCGAGTCCCATTTCGAGGTTGTAACTGGGCATGTCAAAGAGGTGGTGCGTCATGAAGGATGACAGATGTTTACTAAAGTGCAACTTGTGATTGATTGGATTAGCATAAATTTTACTTTAAGACTTTTGCAGGTTGCATATTCGGTTAATTAGACTGGTGATATATACATATACACGTTATGAGTATTTTAATATCGATAGCTTCCTATTTGTATATTTTGAATTCTTTTACTAACATACTAGTACATCATATCCCTATTATTGTGCCATTTATGCAGGTAAATATAGAGTCAGGGTCTCATTGGAAGCAAACTCTCTATCCTTTAGGATTGATGTATTGTTTGTTTGTCGCTTACCCTCCTAATACTCTAGCGATAGTTTTTGTTGTGGGTGGAATATACTGCGTATGAATGATGATGATGAGACTAGTGATATATTTTCCGAGAATTTGTAAGTTGGATTTCGTACTGGAAAAATCTGTTCAAGCATCGTCATATGTCTACTTTACCGCCTACATGTTGTTTTGTTTATGAAAGTTTGTGGCACGTACAACAATTTGATGTTGTAAACATAACACCTAGATAACATGTATAGGTTGTAATAAAGTTGGTGACTGTTACGCGCTTGTACACATTTGTTATTTAAAGTAATATAAATCGATCTATCTATAAAAAAAAAGTCGTATAACTAATATCGAGACTTTAAAATGAAGAGGCTTTAGATTCGAATATCAGTATAGCCTTTTTCTCTGTAGTGATATTATTTCAAAAAAGGTTGTATCCCAATCAGTAAGGACCCCTGCCACCTTCGGTCTCATAAGAAAATGTAGGAATGTAAATCAGGTTCTCAAGGCCTACTAGTAGAAGTTTGACATGGTCTCATAAGAAAATGTAAGAATGTAAATCAGGTTCTCAAGACCTACTAGTAGAAGTTTGACATGGCATAAGGACAACACAAGGAGCCCATTGACACCGAACGAACAACTGATGGGCTGCAATCCATTGACACCGAACGAACAACTGATGGGCTGGTATTGCAGCCTATCAGGTCATTCCACGGGTCAATAATGCTCCCACACTATGCAGCTAGTCTGGAGAGGGTTCAAACATTCTTACCTTCCGCAAGATTCGAACCTCCGACGTTCCTTTCGAAACCCCCTAGCTGGAACCATTGGGATATGTCATGGGGACAAACAGTGTTGGATAAACTTTTTAAAGTAACTGGCCTCACCGCATTACGGTCTCATACTCCTGAAATCCCCTCCGATGCACAGTTCCACTAATCTAATGATAAGAGGACTCGAACACGGAACCTCAGTCACCAATATCTTGAGTCGGTACTACTAGGGAAATTGCGGTTGATGTGAGATTATTTCAGAGCGCATAGTGAAACGGGAGGGGGGGGGGGGGGGCGGGGGCAGTGGAATGAAGGTCAACCGCGGAATCAAAATTATAGTTTCTTTCTTACACATTGACAAGTATGATATTGGAACTTGGAAGTGGCCTTACGACTTTTTATTTCTAGTGGAACAAAGTCCTTTCACGCCAAGAAAAATGGTAGATATTGGTGGGACTCTGGGACTTGGGAGCCACACGAATCTCATAGACTCCAACTTCCTTTATGTCGGATTTTTCTTCTTTTTAATCCATCAAATTTAAGAGAAATGGAAACCCCATCCCCCATCACACCCTTTTTTCCTCCTGCCACTTCCAAGTCCCAACTACATCCTTAACTCATGCATACCTCTATTTATACCTTGATTAGGTTAAAATCAATATGGATACATAGTGCCAAATATAAATATGCTAGCATGTCTAAAACTCGGACCAACTGACCTTATAAGAAAATAGGTTCTTTAAGGACACCGAAGTGACACAAGGTCAACTGCGATTAACGCACAAGAGGTCGGTTAACTGAAAGATCGGCTACTTGAGTTCAAGCATGAGAATCAAGATTAAGTGTATTTTAGCTCGGCACTGATTCACTTGCTTATAGTAGAGCAGCTCATCGAAGATAGGTGAAGGGAGCTCAATTAAAGTTACGTTCACTACGTGGATAACTCTATTTTGACATGATCGCACTTAGCGTTCATGCAATGGCATCTATATCACATTCATCAAAGCGGGCAAAGTGCCTAGCAACACATGGCGATTTCGACATGCAAAGACCATGGCAATAGGGTATAAAAGCATTTCATTCACATAAATAAAAGGGATGAAAAATATTCTCTACATTCACTACTACATAAACATTCACAAGGAGACAATGTTCTCTAGATTTTATCATTAGACACAGAAAATCATCCACAACTGACTTCATCGTCATAGGTTTTTCTCATAGAACACAACTCCGAAAGCTCTAACGTTGTTGATACTCGCATGTTGAAGCCATAAATTCAAGGTAATTTCCGTCAATATTTCAGTCAAAAATCTAGTGATGAATCTTGTTTCATCATTTTGGCGCTAGAAGAAAGGTCCCTACTTTTGTTATTCTCATTATCTTCTATCAAAGTTCGTAGACATGGATAGAAAAAATCCATACGAAGGAGAAGCATCATCTCATCTTCATAAAAATGAAACAGCAATCATCTGTTAGAGCAGGACTTTAACGGACAACATAGTGACAATAATCGAAGTCCTGGAGTTTCTATCCATGAGGATCAGATAGATGCATGCAATCCAATAACATGTTTATGGAATGGATGTGGTGATGTCAGCCAAAATTGGTGCTTCGTCAACCAGGGTTGAGAACTATTTAGATCAAGACAACAATCAAAGCCTTCTTCTCAATCTCGATGAATTGGAAGAAATGAGAGAAAGAGCTCATTTCAACATGACAAGGTGCAAGAACCTCATTTCTCAATATTACAACGTAAGAGTTCAAAACCAATTATTCAAGATCGGTGATCTCATCCTCAGAAAGAACTCAACTATTCAAGTCAGACCGTTTGAAAATTAGGACCTAAGTGGAAAGGTAAGTACCGTATTGTTAATGTTGTTTTCTTTTGGAGTTTCTAGATTAGAAATTTTAATTGGTAAAACTCTACCAAATCGTGGCATGTATTAAACCTTAAGTGTTTTCATATGTATATATATGTGTGTGTATATATTCTTCCTTGGTGTGATGCTTTCGTAAATCTTTCTTTATTACACACTGCAATTTGCATTGAAAGTGATGCAAATCTCCATCAAAACTATCTTCCAGTGAGCCATATTGTGTCAAATCCATTGCCATATAGCAAGAAGGTTACAACTTGAACTACTATCCCTTTAATAAATTTCAGGAAGTAGACTACAATCATCAAATAATCCCATCTGGTGCACATTGGCATGACCAAACGGGCAAAAAAAAAAAATCGCTTTATTCGTGTAAAAGAATCACTACATCTTTCAGACATCTTAATACTAATTAAGGTATCCTAAGAATTTATGTAATAAGCAACATTGTGTAACACAGATCCAAGTCACAATCATGGCTTATAGAGCTCGAACAAGAGGCGAAGACATGGGGGAATGAGGTGAAGCAATGTCCTCAAATCTGCGGAATGACAAGCTAACTTGAAGAGTGCATTTCTTCTTACGAGTCATCTCTGCTCCCTTGTCCAATTGAAGAACAAATTTATGGATTCTTCTCAGGGCAACCCTCATGGTCTCGTCGTCCATATTCGCGAAACAAACTCGAAACCAACCTGGCTCAGAGCAATGGAAAGAAGATCCAGGAGATACATTGAGCTTAACTTCATGTATAATGATTCTCCACAGCTCCATTTCAGCTTCCACATTTGCTTCTTTGAGCAGCTTCCTCAGGTCCATCCAGACATACAAGCCAGCATTACTTTTCAGTGTCTGAATTCCAACTTGTGCAAGTCCCCTAGTGAAAACACCATGCCTTTTGGCTAATCTTTCTGAGCTTTTAGCAACAAATTTCTCCACAAAATCTTCCTCTAACAACATTGATGCAACCAAATGTTGTGTCTGTGTCGAGACCAACCCGAAACTTGACATCTTTCGTGCACAATTCACAACTAAATCATTGTATGAATACACAATCCCAATCCTAAATCCAGGGAATCCTAAATCCTTTGAAAGACTATAACCAATATGGATTAAATCGCGATTGCATTTATCGTCTTCCTCCACAATCTCTGAGATGCTAATGAACATAGGCTGGCTAAAAACTGTAGCAGAATATATTTCGTCACATATCAGATGAATGTTTTTGTTGTTAATGAAAGTTACTATGTCCCTTAAAGTGTCTTTGTCAAGAACTGTGCCCAGTGGGTTGGATGGATTATTTAAGAGTACCCCTTTTACTTTGATGTTGGCCTTTTGAGCTTCTTGATATGCACATTCCAAGGCTTCAATTGTAACCTTGAAGTCATTAGAGCTATCACACATAACTGGAAGAAGTCTTGCTCCTGTTCGCCAACATAAATCCCGATCATATCTGCAAAGCAAGGCAAAATCTTTTAGGTGGACCTATTCAATATAGTTTAGCATGTACCATACAGATAGTATGCATTCATTAAACAAAATATACACACGTAACGGAATATATCCATATATATATTGACGTATCAGGACCCTAGGACGTATCCGAATGGTTACAGATAGAGGGTTTCGAAAAGAACGTCAGGGGTTCGAACCTAGCAGAAGGCAAAATGTTTGAACCCTTCCAGGCTAGCTGTATAGTGTGGGAGCACTATTGGCCCATGGAATGACCTGATAGGCTGACAGGCCGGCCAGTCGGTTGTTTCTTCGGTGCCAATAGGCTCCTTGTACTGACCCTGTCATATCGGTTGTTTCTTCGGGGCCAATAGGCTCCTTGTGCTGACCCTGTGCTATGACAAACTTTTACTAGTGGTCCTTGGAAACCTGATTTACGTCCCTACCACCCTGTGGGACTGGGGGTGGCAGGGACCCTTACTGATTGGGCCCTGTGAGACCGGGAGTAGCGTGGACCCTTACTGATTGGGATTCAACCTTTATATTGACATATCATAGAGAGCATAGGAGGGCCCACTTTTTGGAAGTTACATCTTAAAAGACTAATGCATAAATATGTCTCCATAACATAGTTCAGTTGGTATTCGAGTTGCACTAATGCTTATAAATATCTGATTTTCCGAAGGGACTTGAAGTCAATTCCAAGCTTTGGCCAAGAGAAGTATGACGTGTTATAATTCAAAGTCTAGACTCTAGAGGCAGCTAGGGACATTGAAAAGGACAAGCAGAGGAGAAGAAAAATACAAACAAAAGTGCTGCACGCACTAGAGAAATCTTACGCAGGATAATATGGAGTTGGCACTAAGAAAGCATCGCCAGGATCAGCCAAGCAAAATGCCAATATTTCATGGGCTCCTGTTGCCCCTCCACTCATCACAATGCGATCTGGATCCAACCTCACTCTGTCTCCCCTTACTTTTTCCATAAATCTTGCTACAGCCTGCAGGACCACACATAAATAACTTGATTTATAAAATAATACACCATATCGAACGTGGTACTGCTACGAGGGCCGGTCTTGTGGCAACCGATAAGGTTACTGTTTTATGACCTTGAGGTCACAGGTTCGAGCTTTTACACAAAGTGTTGGATAAGACTGTGTACAGCAAACGCGATTGTTGAATCGAGCGAATAATGTGAGACATTAGGCACATGAGATGTAATAACGTACATATCTAAATTCTGGAAGTCCATGATAATCCTGATAGATTGCAATGTCCTTGAAGTTCTCTGATCCCTCCGGCGTACAAATCGAGGCTTCCGGGTTGTTGACAACCCATTCTTGAATCAAATCAAAGCTTAACTGCAAGAAGAACACCAAGCAAGAAAACTCATTGTTACTTCCCAATTTCTTGAGACAACATTCTTAATTTTTCCCATGATACATTTGACTAGACTTGTCTACTAACTTGGTTTTCAGCTAAGCCCATTTGAATAACTCCATTTGGATTTCTAGTGGGATGATAAGGATCACTATCATACGCCTTCCAACCATCAAAATAAGGCGAGTTTTCGCCATGGCCGTCCTGAATCACCATCTTTGACAGGAGCTGTTCTTCTTGTACCACCATTTTCACCAATGGAATTGTGCAGAACTTAGCCAATCAAGTAATTTGCAACAAGCCAAGAAGAAGAAAAGTCTTTTAAGGGCTGTGATTATATGGTTGTGATAATTTTTTGCTATGTCAAAGTAGGAACTATATAGCTAGATGGTCTTTGAGAATAATCTTGGATACCTATATATATATACACTAAGAGCATGAGAAGTTTCCTGTGAAAGTCCGACAAAGAATAGAATGATCTTTGTCCGAAATTAGATAAAGAAAAAACCCATTGGGCGGCTATCAACTTTGTTTTAATAAATAACAGAATTGCAAAAAAAAATAATAATGATAATAGTAGTCAATGTGCTGAATTTCACGTGTCACTTTTTGAATAATGATAAAATTGAATATCTTCCTTTAATAGAAAATCCATTGAATTGCGTTTCTGTATTTTCACCCGTCCTGTTGTTCTAACTTAGGAAAGCAAAAGTCGGAGTCAAAATCTTTTCGTCCATCCAAATTTCCATATGCGTCGCATTGCATTAGCTACAAAGAAAGCGTGCACAATTGAAACTGAGAAAGGCGTCATCGTCAGAGCAGTAGGTCCTGTGTTTATGCAAGGTCCGGGAATAAGTCAGATTAATTTGTAATGTGATATACGCAGCTTTATCGTATATGTTGTGCAAGAGTCTGTTTATGCAGCTCGAACCTGTAATTTCAAGATCACAAAACAACAACTTTAACAGTTACTCCAGGTCTCGCTCGCACAATTGGAAATGCTTATGGTAAATATTAAGTTTTTCTTTTATGTGATGGACACTGACCTTACAGCTTTTCTCTTTTTCAAGCATTGCATGTGGTGTCCGTGTTCTCACTCTGTGAATACGAATTCTTGAACGAATTGGAAGTTAAAGGAGTGGAATTACAAAGCGTGTCCTATCATAAATGATCTTGTGAATGGTGTTAGGGAGGGAATGAGAACTAGTAGATAAGGTCCGTGAAATAATACCGGACCTTAATAGAAGTTCCATTCATCATATTGAATGTTTTTTTTACGTCAAATTGCATGTAATGTTTTTCTATATGTTTTTATTCATTATTTTGTATCTTTTTAAATTTTTTATAAATATAAATACAAAGATATACAATAATATGCAAAAAATACAGAAAAAAGCACAAAAGATACGAATAAGCGCGCGCACACACACATATATATATATGCACTAGTTAAAAACATAATAATAAACTGATCATAAATATAAAACCAATAAAAACATACATATTAACCAGAAAACGTACAACTTAGAATTTGTTAAATTTATGATTGTACTATGTATATTTCTTCGTCTGCTTGTCTACGATCTTACCCGGGAGTATTTTCTTGCACTTTATTTAGATATTCAAGAATATTTACAACCAAATCACTGCACATAAGTTATATTATCAACTCCAACAACAATACCACCCTCAAAAAACCCACTTATGGTATAATATGCTATTATGACAAACTCGTTTGGATAAACTTCCAACGGAAGCACTGTTATATGATCGACATCTTCGAGACACACCTATTTTCTTAAATGACATTGAGACTTGGATTATACGTTACATGCCCTAAGAAGCTGTCAGTTTTTGTCAACAATTTGGAAACAATTGGTGAAGAGAACAGCATGGCCGAGATTTTTTCAAGGGGGCGGTGAGGCGTCGGCTTGGGGTGATATGAATATGATAGAGGAATTGGAAAATGAACAGTGGAGGAAAAATGACATGTGTATTTCGTGACAGTGTTTATACCATATGGACTTTACAGAATAAGAGCTTATATGAAGATGACTTTGTACAATCGGGGATGAATGCCACAGTGCATATGGTTTTTGAAAGGGCCGGGAACATCCGCATAGCTTGGGATCGAATAGATTGATAGTGGAGACCATGTATATAGAAGTAAAATAGCTTTGTTTACACTCTAGTATAACTTCTTAATTATTTTGACAATAAATAAAAGATCCCTTTATAAGAAAAAAAAACCCCACAAATGTTCCAGCCCCGTACTTTTGTTCGAACAGGATTCAGTGACGCGGGGAGGGGGACGCGTGTGAGGCCACCAATGGATGGCTGACACGTGTCCCCCTGTAAAAGCAAAAAAATTTTTTTTTTGCAAAGTTGGGACACGTGTCAACCACTCATTGATGACATCACATGCGTCCCTCCCTCCCCAGCGTCACCGAATCCTTACCCACTTTTGTTTGCTGACTGTCCACTCCTATGCTAATACAATTTATCTTTCTGCATCAATATGAAATAAATTAATATAGATAGACTATTCTCTAATTAAATTACAAATACGAACATGTGTATGCGTATTATATGTACATACATGTATATACATGCATGTACTTGTACGCACACATGTATACCTATTGTGAACCAACATATACACATACTTGTGTATGTAAATGTAGGCGTACTTGTACGTACTTATGCACATACTTATATATATCAGTTACATGCATTTGTGCACGTACATTTACACTTATGTATTTGTGCACGCATATTTACACTTATTTATGTACTTACATATGCACATACTTGTGTACATATATGTACCTTTACGGTATGCGTGTTACCTTTTGCAAATTGGATTTATGTTGCTTCTTATTCAACAGTTTTTTTTTTTTTCAATGAATGTTTATGTACATCATTGGATGATTTATAGGGTATGTAGTTCATGCGAGGATTAGAGACTAACTTCATAGTATTGATTAAGACGTTCCTTTACTAGAGTCTACTGTAGAGTAGGAAACTTGGATTTTCACAGGATGAACATTCGGGTACCTGATGGTTAGGTAACTGCATTCACGAACTCTGGTATCTGGGTAATATCCATTGTGTTAGAAGCAAGGTATAAGATACGTTTCCGGTGCACTAGGCTTCCGTATTTGCGCAGGATCTGAGAAAGGTCCAGATCGCGAAGGGATGTGATATACGCAACTTTACCCTACACTTTATACAAGAGACTGTTTTCACGACTCAAATCCGTGAACTGAAGGTCAACAAATTTGTATTCGTGTGTGAGTGGAACATGCAATTCAAAAAATCTGAAAAGTCTTCTCATAACAATTTATACTCAAATTTTAGCTTCAAAATGACGGATGGTATCTCTTCACCTTGGGTGAGGCTGAGGGTTATAGTTCCGTATCCAACCTCACGTTTTTCTGATGGACACCTCTGATTCTAACTTCTTTACTTTTTTACCGTCAAGTGTCATCAAATCATGCGTCATCGTCTTCTATTGCGTCTTCTATTGCAGTGAGGGGATCCGGACCCTCAATCTGACAATTATTTGTTGAACATGATATGCTATATTGGCTCGTGACTCCATAGTCTTTAGTTTTAAAGAGACCTAAAATCGAATTAGCTTCAAATTTCACAATTATTTCTTCGAGATCCAGTAATTATTCTGACATTCAAACTTCAAAAGATGTGAATCAGTTCTAGGAAAGCATAATGACGGAATCAATGACATGTATTAGGGATACGACAAAGAATACGAAACTTGGAATTTCATATGTTTCTTTGAATTATGATAATAAAATGCGTTTTCGGTTTACTAGATTCTCTTGTTTGTGTAGGATTTAAGAGAGATCGGATAATTTTGCGATCATATGTTAACTACATCCTGAAATCTGATACCTAGGTAATGCCGACGGAGTTAGAAGCTAGAAATAGGAAAACCTTCATGTTCCTTAGGCCTTACGAGCTTCAACAAACGTCGTCTCATTTTAATTCAGTCTAGTAATTAATCGACATATTTTGATGTAATTTTCATTATAAATTATCGAGAAATAACTTATGTGAGCTTATTACATATGTGTATAGTTGCATACATCCGAACTTTTATACTACGCCATAGACGGAAGTTTCTAAAATAATGAGGTAATGTTGTTGTTGCTATACATATCTTCTTTTTCTTAAACCGGAAAACAAAATTCCTTGAAACTCTTATTAATTTAGCTGTATTCATAATATATGCTTATTGTTACAAAACCCATGCCCAGTGTTCAATTTGTAATACTTTATTGATAAGTCAGCATGCATTTTAATAACAACATTAAAGTGGAAGATAAAAATATGCTCTCTGAGCTTATTAAGTGCATCCGCAACTTAAACACAAGTCTCTGAGACCATAATAAATTCCATAAAGGTTTGGCAGCCATTATGTACTAGGTTTCATATTTTTGACAGAATGTTGCACTAAATGTTCGGTAAAGCAATTTACCAAACATTTTGGTCCAGAGTTCGGTGATAAGTTCTAAGTTGTAACATTAAAAAAATTTCGAATACAGCATTCGTTAAAAGTGAGCAAACGATCATTCGGTTGCATATTTTGATGAAATGATGTAATTTTTGTAATTTGAGACACTTCTTTCAGTCTTAAATGGCCATAAACTAACTTTGGAGGTTGAATTCTACAGAGAAGTTCCAAATTAACTTCTTTCTTTTGAATTAAAGTCTATAAATACAAGAATTAAAAGGTTTTGAAGACATACTTGAAAATACTTTTAAATGCTTTTGATACTTTTGAAGATATGAAAGATG
The DNA here is from genome assembly GCA_036186865.1 of Eustoma russellianum. Taxonomy (NCBI): domain Eukaryota; kingdom Viridiplantae; phylum Streptophyta; class Magnoliopsida; order Gentianales; family Gentianaceae; genus Eustoma; species Eustoma russellianum. Next base: position 2,211,444 of record AP025068.1, on the reverse strand, counting down.
ATAAATCAACGATGAAACCAATAACACAAAATAGAAGTCCAAGAAAAAAAGGACACTTTTGAAGATAAGAAAGGTGATAAACAAATGATGAAACCAATAACACAAAATAGATGTCCAAGACAAAAGAAAAAGAACATCAAAGAATTAATTCTTAAGTTTTCTCAAATTTTCTTTAAAAAATACAGAAGATTATATGAAAGAATCACAAAGGTATAATAACCAAATACAAAAAAAGAGACCAAGAAGAATGAAAATAACTGAGACGTAACAAATGTTAATGTCGTTAAAGCGAAATTGTCTCCACCATTGAGTAAGGCAAACTGCGTAGTAAATGTCACCTATGATATAACGGTTTCTTTTTTATTTGTTTCACCAGAAGAACATTCAATCTATCTAGTTGAAGTGTTTAAATATTAGAAGAAGAAGAAAATAGGAGAGAAAAAATTGCTACATGTTTTCATTCTAAAAGGTTTTTCAAAGTTATCTTTAAAAGCATATCAAAATATATATTGGGATCGGGTCGGATCGGATCGGGTCGGTCATTTCTAATAGTAAGATATGGGTTTTAGTTCTTTTGGATTTGTAGAAAACCATTTTTGGGCTTTAAATAATACAGCCCTGATTTTTCACTTCTTCGACATGCTAAGTGGGTAGAATTTATTGAACAATTTCCTTATGTAATTAAATATAAGCAAGGAAAAGATAAGTCCGTCGCGAGAGACTCGCATTTAGGCTAGCCGCACACTTGCACGGGAGGCCACTATCCGCTCCCAACGACCTTCCGAACCATACAAGGATAGATTGTTTTCATGCCAGAAAGGATATTGGCTCTGTCAAGTCCGTCTAAAGGCCTGAACCCTAGTTTTGGACGGGAGCTACAGGTGGTATCAGAGCCCATACTGTAAATCCACCCAAAATCCTTTGTCCCTCTCCTCACCGCAAGACACATAACAACAGAGAGGGTGTGCTAGATGCGGTGCCGATTATCTCCTCTGCAGTCTGCTCCGGTTTGGATTCCGTTCACCCTTAAAATTTTCAGTTTCCAGATAATCTCTTTAAAACCAAAAGAAGGGGTCAAATTAGGTTGGATAAATTTGAAATTTAGTAGACTCTAATTCTTATTTTTTACTGTTTGAATTAGTCCTAGTTACGCTATAGTGTTCTGAATTCGCGTGGAGCGTAATGGACGAGGGTTTGCTTGATGATATTATACGAAGGCTGCTGGAGGCGAAGAATGGGAAGGTGCCGAAGCAAGTGCAGCTGACGGAGGCGGAGATACGGCAGCTTTGCGCCACATCCAAGCAGGTTTTTCTGAGCCAGCCAAACCTTCTCGAGCTTGAAGCTCCTATCAAAATTTGCGGTAGTTCAGTAAACATCAACTTCTGATTTTCTTGCCTTTTCTGTATCTTTAGTTCATTTGGATTTATACTTGTTTATTCTGTATCTTTAGTTCCTTAGTATCGGTACTTGGTTTTTCTATATCTTTAGTTCGTTTAGATTGATTAACATAGAATATCATTCAGCGATTTAAAGGCTTGTCATTTATATGTTTATTTTGTTACGGAGTGTGAACTGTTTGGCAAATTGTGTAACTATTCTCCATTGTTGTTGTTTTCAAGTTTAATCTGATTGTTTTGGTATTTGCTTCATTAGTATGAAGAAATTGGACGTGTACTCACCGTGGGGAATCGCTTTACATTTCTCCGTCCGAGTCAAAATCCCATGTTTTTTTATTCCTTCCTTTTGCTCTCAAATGTCCGGGTATACTGAGGAAGAGGTACAAAACATCTGACGGAGTTCATGGTATTTGTGATGATTTAAGAAATTATCATGTATTTTCTCCCTTTTTTGTCAGATATTTAAAATTTATTCCTTGTTCTTCTCTTATGTCTCAGTTCAGTCCCAAATGCTCTAGTTGTACTAATTTAGTCCTTGCATTTTTAAAACGTGTATGTTTTTCTTAACTGCGGATTAGTTTGACATTTCTAATTTCAGAATGCAAGATACTTTTTGTCCCCATGAGTGTCTAAATGTGTCCATTGCAGAAATATTGGGAAATGACTTGGTAAATGTAAAATACTGGAGACCGATGTGGGGGAAAGAAAAATAATTGGCCTAAAAGTGTAAATTTCTTGCAATTTTTGGTGATAAATTTCGGAGAGGGATGATTGATGATGGTACTGAAATGACATTTTGCTTTCTTTTGCTTTGTGCTATTTGTATGCAAGTTCTCCATTCTTGAAATGTGAGAGACCCGTGTCTTGTTAGTAAAATTTAATCCATTATATTCTTCCAAAGTAGGCCTGACCAACGAGTAACTGATGGCACATCGTTAGTGATATTGATGATCATCCTAGATGATTGAATTGCTTTGCCTCAAAGGATCAGTTTGTTGCACGAGAGTTTCTTAGGCAATTCAATATTTTGGCACAGGGCCACTTTACTATTGAAGTAGGCAGAGGTCTACAGCTTTTGAACTTACTTTTGTTTGATTGTTAGACAGGTATTATGGTTTTCCTTTTGTATTCTTGATCCTTTCACAAAAGGAGCTCATAATGTCACACCAGGATACTCACTTTGTCAGTTTAGAATAGGTAACCCCTCACGATCCTTGTCATTTTGTTCTTCAACCGTTGGTAAATTTTATGAATTGTCTGGTGGTTTCTAGTCTTAAGAGTCCATTACAACCAGAAATAGGAAAAGTGGGATTCTAGTGTCCTGCTAAATTTCAATATCCCCATGTTATTCATTTCTTAGTCATGGATTCAGTGGTAATCATTATGGGAATCCTATTTTCTATAAGAAGCTATTGTGTCAATTTGTGAAAATAGTTGGAGAAATAGTTCAGGCGACTGAAATTTCATGTGGCTCATCCAGGTTAGGCTACAATTAGACATGGAATCATGTAAAAGTAGATGAATTCAAATAAACTCCTGTTAAAATATGTTGGTTTTAAAAAAATTCACTGACTGAGAACTATGTTTTTAGCCTGGCTGGAAATCTTAATTGCCGAGCTTGTTTAGTAGCTTTCAGCTGTTAAATATCTGGCTAGAAGATAAGGTTCGGCAGGATGTGATGCTCTATTGCCATTGAAATGATGGTATGGATTTGTTAGGGTCCAGAAACATTAGTTTAAACCTTGAAACGGTGGGTTATTTGCACTGTTCAAACACACACACAGACACACACACACACACACACACACACTCTCTCTCTCTCTCTCTCTCTTTCTCTCTCTCTCTCTCTCTCTCTCTCTCTCTCTCTCTCGCTCTCTCATGATTTGGGATTTGGTTTAAGGGCTGATATGTTTAAATAATTTACTTGTTGGGTTCACATACTTTGTAGGAGATATTCATGGCCAATATTCTGATCTTCTCCGGCTGTTTGAGTATGGTGGCTATCCACCTGAAGCAAACTATTTATTTTTAGGGGACTATGTTGATCGTGGTAAGCAGAGCATAGAAACGATATGCCTTCTCCTTGCATACAAGGTTAAATACCCAGAGAACTTTTTCCTCCTCAGAGGAAACCATGAATCCGCTTCCATAAACCGCATATATGGGTTCTATGATGAATGCAAGAGAAGATTCAGTGTGCGTATATGGAAAGTGTTTACCGACTGTTTTAATTGCCTCCCTGTGTCTGCTCTAATCGATGAGAAAATTCTGTGCATGCATGGGGGTTTGTCCCCTGGGTTGAATAACTTGGATCAAATCAGAACTATAGCTCGTCCTGTTGATGTGCCAGACCAGGGTCTTCTCTGTGATTTATTGTGGGCAGACCCTGAAAAAGAAATTAAAGGATGGGGGGAAAATGAACGAGGTGTTTCATACACCTTTGGAGCTGATATAGTTGCTGAATTTCTCGAGAAGCTTGACCTTGACTTGATCTGCCGTGCTCACCAGGTAGTGATAAATGAAACGAAGGACAAGACTCAGACAATAAGTTCTCCAATATACATAGTCATGTTTTTTTTTTTTTTTATTTTGTCTTCTTTCTGTGGTACTTTGTTCCTTATTCTTGTGTGCCTGCCGTCACTTCTACTGCTGGCAAGTTTGTAAAAGCACATCTTTTAGTTTCTCTGATTCTCATAAAGCCTTATCGTATTATATAGTTGCTGAATTTCTCGAGAAGCTTGACCTTGACTTGATCTGCCGTGCTCACCAGATAGTGATAAATGAAACGAAGGACAAGACTCAGACAATAAGTTCTCCAATATGCATAGTCATGTTTTTCTTTTAATTTTGTCTTCTTTCTGTGGTACTTTGTTCCTTATTCTTGTGTGCCTGCCGTCACTTCTACTGCTGGCAAGTTTGTAAAAGCACATCTTTTAGTGTCTCTGATTCTCATAAAGCCTTATCGTATTATCGAGAACTCACAAGAAATTTGATATATTAGTTAATGTCTTTTTCCTTCCGTACACCAAAATGTTTGGTCATATTTCTTAGAAGCGTCCAATGAGTTGTATACTTTTATGCACCAACTATTCAGAATTTCATACTAGAATCCTCAGACATCAGCCTTATCATGGTGTAGAAACTGAAGTTCTTGAGGTACACCCTTGTGGCACCAATTGATCTTCTGATGAAAGGATGTTCTGGAACAGGATTTAGGTGAAGAATAGCCTCTCTCTCTCTCTCTCCCCCTCCCTCCCTCCCTCCCTCCCTCCCTCCCTCTCTCTCTCTCTCTCTCTCTCTCTCTCTCTCTCTCTCTCTCTCTCGAAACGCAAGGCAAAATGTTATCGTTATCCCAAGTTCTTTTTATTTCCCTTTTTGTTGTTGATCAACTGCTTTTCCTTTATTGTAAATATCTATTAAAGTTATGTGGATTTTTCTCCTTTTTTTTTTAGTCTGCAGTTTCAAGTGAATAATGTGATAGAATAATTCATATGATAATTACTGATGATGGAGACTGAAGGAGGTTCATAGTTGCCTAAGAATCATTTTGGGAATTTTGAGCTCAGTGGTGTTATTGTAGGAAATGCAGACGTGGATTAATACTTTATTCTAGTAATGTCTTTGGTGTAGTATTGTTGGAGTTGCCCACTGATGCCACTTTTAGCAGCCACACATTTTCACTGAGGAAACAGTAAAAAAATTTTGACCATCACCTTTTGCTATAGTTTGATGTTCCCTACCGAATAAGAGTATTGTGCTGCTAATGTGTCTGGATTTTTTTCTTTTCATCCATGTAATGTATCAATTTTATCTTTTGCAGGTAGTGAGGAAAAGGCTTTAGTGTTGTTTAATGTATCTTTTATGTTATTTCAGGTTGTGGAAGATGGGTATGAATTTTTCGCAAAACGCCAACTGGTCACGATATTCTCTGCACCAAATTACTGTGGCGAATTTGATAATGCTGGTGCAATGATGAGTGTCGATGATACATTAACCTGCTCCTTTCAAATACTAAAGGCCTCAGAGAAGAAAGGAAAAAACGGATTTGGTACCAATATATTGAGGCCTGGCACACCACCTCAGAAGGTAACTGTTTATTGTGGAAGCAAAACTGAATATAATTATGTCATGTAATAGATTTAAAACATGGCATGCTTAACTATTATTCAGGAATTCTTCAACTAAGCTAGTCCATGACTATTTTTCATAGAGCATGTTTGTCAACCTATAAGACTATCTCACCGAATTATCTCATTTTTGAAATGCTGAATGATCATTGGTCAAGCAAGTCAAGGTCATACCTAAAAAAAATGTAAAACCAATACCGTCTTTGAGGGTTGATTTGTTAAGGATGATGTCTATAACAGCTGTCGCTTGTTACAATTGTTTTTGATTTAAGCATCCATTCCAAGTTTCATACTGTTATTGGTGTTTGTACGCGAGCAAATTTAACTCTTCTAGGTGGCCCTCCTCCCATCCTTGTTTGATCCTTTTGTCAGGATGCTATCGTAAAAGTTCGTTGTACACCTGCCAAAAAAAAAAATGCTTTTCCCAACCCTTTGTTAAAGAAAAATTACACAATTTGAAGGACCAAGATGTGGTCCTCTTTCTGAAATATTAGGCAATGATCATAAACAAGAATCGTAGACAGTTTTTGTTTAATGAGTGTCTTTCCTAGGCAATGAAGCTTAAGCTCAAATGGCTAGAGCAGTACAGCTGAGGCCTCGTGACTAGAGTTCGTGTTCCCCTTGCAAGTGCAAGGTTCTTCCCACTTTACAGCGATTTATTTGCATGTATTATTTACGTGTTCCATGTATTCGATGCATTATGTCCGTGTACTGTATTATTCAATGTTTCATGAATCCAATGTATTGTGAACTTTAGTCCATGTATCAAAGAAAAAAAAAGGTTAGTGTATCACCCAGCATTATGCAGCTTGCTTGTTTAGCCTCGTCATCTTTCTAGTTCTGTTATGTATTGTGAAATATATTGAAGTTTCTATCTCTACTAAACTTTTTCTTTTTTCCCTAATTCTAGAGGGGAAAAGGTTAAAACCATATGCGGCGTCTTTCAAAATGCTCAGGATTTGTATCAGCAAGGCGTTTGCATTTCATGATTTTCCGGAATTGCTCCTTGCTGGATCATCTTGGTCGCTCTGCTTCTACTGGAACTAGGATGTTCATAATTTCCTACTTGCTTCAGGAGCTGAAAGGCTTGCCATAGTAGCTGAAGCTGTCCTCATCTATACAAGAGCTTCAGGAACCGTTATGAATCTTCTGGTGGTGTTATGTTATTGACCAAAAACAAGTAAGAATTTCGCATCAATTTGACTTTACTAACTGATGCACTACCTGATTTGTAATCTCCTTTCAAGTGATAACCGTTACTTTGAGTTTAGACTTTAGATTATTCATGTCTAGATTTCTCTTTGGGTTGAGGTTTTATACTTTGCTGGAATACTCTACTAAATTAGTGGTGAGGTCTGATCCCTATTTATTGCAGTGTAATTAGTTGTAACAAAGGCCGTAGCGATAGCTTTTGCCGTCGTTGGAATATACTGGATATGATTGTTGTTATTGTTGAGTCGTAAGTTAGGAGGTGCAAAGGAAGCTGTTCAGGAGAATTGTGTACATCAGTTATAAGCTGGGAGGTGCAAAGGAATAAAACAAAAACAAAACCCTAACCCCTTTTCATTACTCCCTTCTCTCCCATGAAGTATAGGAAAAAAAAATTCCCTAACCCCAAGCTGAAGACCCACCAAATCCTTTAAGCCACAATGTTGTGTAGAGAATTCCAATCTTATATATATAAGAAACATGTTTTTAATAGATTTTACCAAATTAAAGAAAATACAGCTTAGCAAAATGTTCAAGATTTGTGTCATCGAGGCATGTGTTCAAGATTTTGTCTAGTTTCGAGTAGGGATGTTCAACGAATCGAACAATTCATGAATGGTTCGAGTTCGGTTTGTGTTCGTTTTGTATTCATTCGGTGTTTGTAAACGAGCCAAATTCGAATAGCTGTTTGGATTCGTTTGCTAAAACAAGCCGAACTATTCGCAAATTATACGACTCAAACCAATTTTAAAGTTTGTTTAGCTAAACAACCCGAGCCAAACAGTTGCTTAGGTTAACAAATGCGAATTCAAAAGCCTAGTACTTGGTTCGGCTCGATTTGTTAACGCCTCCCATTTCGAGGGACATGGATGTTCAAAATTTGCTATATGCTATAACAAAATTTACTTTTGCGTCACAAATCCAAGAAATCAGGACGTATTGTAGCAATAATTTCTGATATATCTGGATTCCTACTAGTATTACCGATTTACATTCTATTTACGCCAATAGTTGTTTAACACGTAGGATGATTTCATTGATTTATGGAGACATGGCTGGTAAAGGGCTCTAGAATTTCCATCATTTTGACTCTTACTAGTTTATCTACTATTATTTTAAGCTCCCTTTGGATTGAGTTTGATTAATTTAGGTCTTTTCTTGGAGGTTTTCTTTGTTTATTTTGGAGTTGGAATACTTCCAATTGACTATCCAATTCAAAGTCAAGTTCGAATACAATAATTACCAAGTGCAGTAATAAGCCTCATCTATACCTTGCTTATTAGATATTTATCTTGGTGTAAATTTTGTCCATGCATCTTAATAATCAAGAATTGAGTGATGAGTGAGTACGCGAAGAGGAAAAGAGACGTTTTCGGTACATTAGTCTTCTACGTTTGTGCAGGGGCTGAAGAGGGACCGGATCGTTTTGTGATCTATTATATACAGTCTTATCCTACACTTTGTGCAAGAGACTGTTTTCGCGACTCAAACCCGTGACCTTAAAGTCACATTGCAACAGTTTACCGTAAACGGGACCATATATTAGCACTCAATATATAGTTGGGTTACATATAAAATGACAATTTTTTGTGTAATCTGTCAAGCTCGAGTGACTTAACCATAAAAATAACTACTCTATCTTACAACAACAACATTACCCCATTGTTTTAGAGGTTTCCGTCTATGGTGGGGTATGGGGGGTCGGATGTATGCAACCATACCCATATAGGTTGTTTCCAATGATCCATAATGATGCGTCAAGTTATGTCGATCAACTGCTACTTCATAATATAAGAAGTGCAGCCAATTTAGTGAGTCATTTTGTTTTATTGCATCATTTTCACAATCACCTACTCTATCTTAGGTGATTCTAAATCAAAAAATTATACCACAATACAACAACGCTACCATAAACGGAACCATATATTAGCACTCAATATATAGTTAGATTACATATAAAATGACAATTCTGTGTGTAATCTGTCAAGCTCGATTGACATAACCATAAAAATTACTACTATATCTTAGGTGATTCTAAATCAAAAAAACGCAACATCAACAATCATACCCAGTATAAAAAATGATACCACAATAAGTGTGGAAAATGAAGAAATTATCTTCACCTCTTTACCCTTGGAATCCTCTCATACATTGAATCCAAGCATCCAGCCTCTTCTCATCATCCCTTTGGTGCTCCTGCTCCCCAAGTCATCAATATTACTAGGGTCTTTGAGCTATTAAAAATATTATATCATACGTGAAATACAGCTTCTTTTCATATTGTTTTATAAATAAATAGAAGTAATTAGTGGATTAATAGGATAGTATGGTGTTAAGAAAAATGCCAAGTAAAATATGGTTGATTGGTCATTATAACATCTTATACATTTTTCTGCCCAAAAATATCTCTAATTGTCATTAAAGATTTTTGTTTCTGTCTTCCAAAAAAAAAACATCTACATCAATCGTCTTTTTAAAATTAAAGCATCCGGAACGTCCTTTTGAATAAAACTAGTGCATCCGGAACGTCCTTTTAACAATAGAATGCATCAGTCCAACATGATGATAAATAAGATAAGCTTGCAAATACTAGCAAATATCTTATCCCTTTTATAAAGTAACTTTCCTCAAATTAAGTAATTTCAATCACATTTAGGGGGGGGGGGGGGGGAACCAACGAATTAAGTTTGTCAGAAACAATAAATTAGCACCAAATAAAGTTTGTCTAATTATAGTAAAAGTTCTATATATTAATGTTAATTGTTAATTAGAGACTAATTATTGACTGCTTGACTAATCGCTGGTTGTTTAAATAGGTTTGTATACTGCTTGAATTCAACTCGAATTCCAAAAAGTTCAACCTTGAGTTTGATATTAAATGTATAGATTGTGCTCAAATAAAATTCAAAAAATTTTGAATAGGGCTTGACAAGAGCAACCCTGGAATTAATAATAAAGAGCCAAATCCTATTTTTCTAAAAACAAAAAGAAAGGCTCAGAAAGCCAAAAAGAAAAAAGAAAAAAAAAAGGATAGGTTCAGAGACTCAACGGGAGTTGTTCTAACTTCTGACAAATGGAGTTGATTGCGTTGGTAGAGAAATATTTCCATCGAAAATTCCAAAAGGATGAAGAAGAAAAGTATATACATACAGATGGAAGACTACATCAAATGATTCACCTACAGCCTATAGATCTTTTAAGATATGATTAATCATACGAGAATAAAGTGAGAGTCCCGTTCTGTATGTCAATGCCGACATGAATGAAATTTATAGTAAGAGGAAAATATGTCGACTTTAAGTCAGTTTTTTAGTTATCGACATGGCAAAAGAAAAATTGGGATATAATTTCTCCGTTTTCCGTTACTACCAACTTCCAAAAGCGATAATTAATTAAAAGACTCAACCCAAAAATGTTTGACAAACAAGATATTTAGGAGATAGGATTTGAACCCTGATGTGATGGGAGATAGGATTCCTACACCGCAAATGGGATATGGTGATGCGTGACCACATGACACGTGACAGTAAGAAGGTGGTGAGATTAGATGAAGATCACACCGTATCTAGCCTCAGCACCCTCTTTGCTACCACGTGTCGCGTGGTCACAAAAGGATGGAGAAAGTGAGGTTAGAAGATAAAATAGTGAGGTTAGAAGATCATAATTTGATGTTATAAGCCTTGCGAGATGAATCAAATTATAGATGTGGATAAACCAAAGGGGGCCCACATACACATACGTGTCGACCGATTACCGCCAGATGCGGATGACGACAACCGCACCGGAATATACCACACCGATTAACACCTCCAATCTACTCCTCTCCTTTTCCCGAAAACTATAAATACCCTTCCCATTTCCTAAACCCCTCATTTTTTTGCCCTAGAAACGGTGCTCAGTTAGCCGCAGTTTCCTCTACCTACCTCTAATTCCTGCTTCACCGCTTCCGCTCGACTTAATCGGACTTTGTTTTCTGTACTTTTTTGCTAAGTTCGGCTGAATTGAACATCAATTCGTAGTTTTATTCACTTTTTCAAAAAAAAAATAGAGAGAGGCGATCGAACTCAAGCTAGATTAAAGGGTTTCGCTTGAAAATTTGATGTTCTATATTTTTATTTAGCTTATTATTATTTGCTCTTTTGCTTGAATTGGATTAGCTGCTTGCTGGTTTTACTTCCCGAACGGCGGCGGTGGAGGAGTCATGGTGTTCCGGAGATCCGATGGATGTCATGACGTTGTCTCTTCCGGAGGTATATCTTTCTGGAACTGAAGCAATGGACTCAAAGGGTTTGGTAGGCGTCGGGGTATTAACCGGAGAAGTAGAGATTTCTTTGTCGCAGAGTAGTAGAAAAAGACTCTGGCCTTCTGCTGGTGCAGGCCTTCGAGGTAGTTTGTCCTTTTCCCCTTTATTGTTCTTGACGTTTCTGGAGCATATGTGTACTCTTTGTGGATCTCACTTATTGTGCTCTGCTAGCTAGTTATTTCATTTCATTTTTTTTTTGTTGAAAGGCTTGGTTTAGGTTTCTTTCTGTATCGGGCAAATCTCCCAAAGCTGGATGCTTTTAAAGCCAAAAAGAAAAAACAAAAGATAAGGGAGACAAGAGCACTTGTGCACACTGATATTAATAATGCATCAGTTGAAACCCTTTTTATTTTCCCTTTTGTAAATTAAAATTTTATATATAGGCCGTGAAAATGCGAATTTACCAAAGTTGTTGCATGGACTGGCAACTACATGAATGAGTAGTTCAAAAGGCGGCTTACAAAATATTCTAAAGATTTTCGGATTCTGCATATAGGCTGGTTGAATTTGCTTTAGTAAACCATGAAAACAGGGTTGATGATATGGACAATCAAACATTAGTGTCCTTGAATACTTGGATTGTAGAAGAAAGAATGTGTACTGGATAAAACTGTTAAATTAAGCTTCTTTTGGTATCACGTATCAAATACGTATTCAACATGTTTGAATTGTCACTGATGTTTCCTTTAAATATCGATTTGCCAGAAAATATACTCGCTAGCAGTGCCTCAGAGACAAATATATGGAACTTGACATCTGATGTGAAATGTCTTTTATCTAATAATCAAGCTTCTGACTTTCTTGGGACTAATCCTCTCGAAGATTTTGATTTGGATACTGGAAAAAGTTCATTGTCTCATGTGACTGGTGGTAAGCCGAAGCATCAAAGGTCAGGGAAAGTTGGAAGAAGCAATAATGGTAGTTCTAGGAAAACAAGGATAGCACAGATGGAAGTTTCTATGAATGGAGCTGGAGTAGAAGATCTAAATGATAATCAAGATGGAGCTGGTCTGCATGCCATCAGTTTAGTCATTTTTCTTTTGTGGCTACTTTTACCTTTTTGGTTATGCTTGTCAAAATGTTTGGCTAGCCAAAGTACCTACTGTCTGGATTTGTTTCAAAAGGTTCATGTACTTTACCTGTGAGTCTCAGCGTGTTGCTTACCTTTGGATGCTAGTATTGTTTCTTGTTTGCTTATGACTGGGTTTGCACAAGTTCTTCTTTCTCTATTGTTGGATGCTGTCAGTGGTGATCCATCCATTTGGGTAACTGTGTGGCTTTGTATATTCATTAGCTGTTTGTTGGTCATTCACTAGAAACTGCTTTACTATTAATAAGTTACTGAACTCTACAATACACAACGGAAGCATGTTCTTTCCTTATGATCCTTCCTTTTGAACATAGCTTCCCACAATTACGAAGTTCTTTTAATCTTGTTGAAGAGTTCCTTATTGTAGATAAGCATCTTCTGAACTGAAGCTTTGATGGTATTCCAGTTTGTGATAAACAACAGCAGCGATACTTGGCTGTTTCGAGATAAGTCTCATAAGCGTAATTTGTTGGTGAAGGGATATTTTTCCTTTGTTCTTTTACTTTTGGGGGTGGGTTGGACGAATAAAGGATTATTAGTTTATCTTACCACAAGAATGTCGTGAATACTTGATACCTTTTGTATTACGGACTCGTTTGACATAGTTGACCTAGTCAATTGATGTACGTTATTTCAAGTTAGCTACTGTTTGTGCAAAATGTGTTATGGTTTGGAAGATATTCTAAGTAGTTTTGTTATTTAGTGATTTACATAAGATTATTGACCCCTCTTCTTAATCTCCAGAGAAACCTCAAATAAGCAGGCAAAAGAGCATTACGAGCGGGAGGCAGAGAGATAAAAGAAATGGGAGGCTCTCTAAGAGTAGAGGTGACCCTTTCTCTCTCAAAAATGGTGTAGTCAGCTTCAGCTCAGCTGCTGGAGGTGGAAACCTTCTGGGTAAGAATCTGGTCCATGTAACTTCCCTCTTTTTAGGAAGAAAATATAAATCTGATAAATTAACTCCTGCTTTTGGACTCAACTGTTGGTACTAAGTACCCAACAAACTTTTGATACACTTATTACGTGAAGATGTACACAGAAGTTTGTTAGGATGCTCTCTTCTTCTGTGGTGATTCTGGTTAAACCCGAGTATTCAAAACATTTGGAAATATCTTTCAAATACTAATTATTTCGTGTTTTCCTGGGCCGTCGTTTCCTTTCTTTCTCTATTAACAAACCGTATTTCAGACTTCTTTTGTTTTCTTTTTTGTGGTTCCTTTTTTGTTCTTATACCTAAGTACATGTTTTAAAGCTCCAACACCTGGTCTTTTGTAAGTTCCTTCTTTAATTATTTTTATTCTTTCGATTTGATGGTGCAAATTCACCCTGCAGCATATGGTTGCAGATCCAACAATTTCGATGTCACTAATCATGTTGATGAGCTGTCTTTGGATGAGTTGCTTGATGGAAGCTATACCTATCATAGTACGGTCAAAGAAAAGGGAAAAGCAGTTCAAAATTCGGATGATAATTTGTTGAATTCAGTGAGGAAAGCTTGCTCTGTACTTCGAATCCAAAGCTCTGTTCATACCCAAAACACTAGCGAGAGTCATGACCAGCAGGTCTCCCCTTGCCCAGTTACTGACAGTGCTTCACTGGAAAGCAAAACTGATGAAGGTAGTGGAGTTTGCTGTACAGACGATCAGCCTTCTATTGACAAAATTAGTGTACAGGTAATGGAAGTATGCTAATGTTGATAGTCATACTTTACATGAATCTAGCCCAAGTGATCATCAAGTAATCAACTATGTTCCTCTCAAAACCTTGTTCTGATGCTTTGCAGTATCATAACAACACTGCTTTGTTGGCATGGAAAAGGTAGTCGTCAATCTGAAACCTTAATACTTGAAACACTCCTAGCTCATGGAATGGCTCGATGATGGTGTTAAGTATTTTATAATGTTACCTGATCATTTGTTCTCTTTGGGAGTTTGTAAGTACGTTTATGATAACTGTTTTTCTTGTGATGCTGATAATAAGTGTCATTTTCGTTATGCTCCCTCTCTTTCTGTTGCAAATCCATGTTTCCAATAATTCACGCTAATAGATATGGTTCACTATTGACAAAATTGAAATTCTGAGACTTAAATGCATAATATTTTGACCAAGCACATTTTCGTCCTTAAAGCAAGCTTGAAAGTGCAACTTTTACTTGCTCAATTAACAGTCTTATTCATTGAGATTTCAGGATTCTAGTGGAAGAGCAAAAGCACTTCCGACGTTTGATGATAATCCATTATATGAGCCGAAAGATATTCTGCAGCTCCTGATGCTCCCCCCACCCAAGGAATTGGACACCTTGCTTCTGGATGCTGTGAAGCCTCCCTCATCTTCAAAAACCAATAACGATATGCGTTTAGGGAAGACAGTTTGTCAGCGAACAGGCTTGCCACCTTTTTCCTGGTCCCTTAACCCGTCTGGTAAAGCTGGTCCTGATGCAGTAAAATTAGCTGCAAATAGGCCATCATGCCAAGCTAGATGGGTGAAGATGAATAAGAGTCTAATTTCTGGAAAAGACTCCACTACTGGGTTTCTGGTGGATTTCGAATCACTGACTTTTGATCATAGACTAGTTCCTGTAGTCAATCGACAATTTGAGCCTTTGGAGAAGAAAAATGATGTAAGATATATCTCCAGTGAAGGGGTTGTATCATCATCTGTAACCAGCCCAGTCTCCCTGGTGCCTCTAGGTAAAAGTATTCTGACATCCCAAAATGCATTTGATCATCCTAAGTGCATAGTATCCCATGGATCTGTTTCTGCGCCTCCTATAAGAAATGTGACGAACCATCACTTAACAATTTTTTATGCAACAGCTAAGCATTCTTCTGGAGCCTGGGATGCGGCTGAGACACTATACCAAATTGCATCTCGTTCCTCGAATGAGGGCATACATGATATGATAGAAGATCTTGAAAAGCCTCAGATGCCCCTGAATGCCAGCAAATTGAAAGAACACAACAAATCTGGTAAAATAATCACTGTACCAACACCATTAAAGGGTAGTGGGAGTCCGCTTAAAAGACCTGGTAGTACTCCACCATCCAAAAGGCTTAAGCTTTCAGTGGATGGACGTACTGAAAGTGTTCACCTTTCAAAGCTTGACACTAGACCGGCATTAAGCTGGTCTGCTCCTCGATCAATCAGGTCATCAACTGGTAAGCTGTTGAGGGATTCAACTCCACATGCCAAGCATCTGTGTGCTAATATCATGAAGAAACCGCACCTGATGCCACCACCATCGAGCATAATGGATAAGGCCACCTGTAGTCAACTAAAAGCTGAAGAAGACACTTTAAAGGGAAACAGACTCACGAGGTGACTAGAACACAACTGTATGTGACATTTGATCTGTTGTGCATTAGATCATGGTAGGGATTACATGATAATTGTTAGCTTTGTAAATATTATTTCACTGTAGTGATCAAAAGTTCAAATAGGGTCTGATGTTGTAGAATTAGCTGTAAGATGAATTCATGTGATGTGGAAATCTTTGACCTTGCCTATGTACAGATGATTTATGAGGCAATAGAAGATTTATCCCCCCCCCCCCCCCCTCGTCCTTTACGTGTCTAGGTCAAGGTATTGCGGTTATTGATCTCAAGAATTTGCTTTATAATGGCTGCCAGTAATAAATTAGGGTATCACGCCCCTTCCTCAGTCATGTATTGTACAGCTTACCCTTTGCTTTCTGGTTGGAACTGGACCTTGGATATATGAGTCTGAAAAATGAGTAGGCAATGGTCTATGCTTAGTTAGAATTACATGTTGTGAAACTTGGCCATATTTTGCTATTCTTATGCAATTTTTTTATAAAGGTTGATACTAGTATTTAGGTGTGTTCATGAACCGAGCCGAGCTGATACTAGATTTTCGAATTCGGATTCGTTTAGCTAAACGAACTATTCGGCTCGGGTCGTTTAACTAAACGAGCTTTGAAATTAGTTCGAGTTTGACTCGATAACACTATAACTGTTTAAACAAGCGGAACATTTTGCGAACAGTTTGGCTCGTTTAACTAAACGAACACAAATAGGTGTTAGAATTTGGTTTGTTTAAGTAAAATTAACGAACTCGAACCGAATACGAATCGAACTCGAATAGTTAACAAGCTGTTCGGTTCGATTAACATCCCTACTAGTATTGGAAGGTATTTTGTTAGCCACATGTTTTTTTATATGTAAGCCGGCACTTGTTGCTATTTGATGCTAACTTTTTGTACGATCAGTACTAGATTTGGAAGGTTAATTGTAAGACACCTATATATTGCCGAGAAAAGTCTTGTTGTTGCTCCTTTAAAACAACATTACCGTATTGTCTTGGAGGCTCTCGCCTATGGCGAGGTATGGGGGAGTCGGATGTACGCAACCATACACATGTGTTAGAAACATGCAGAGGTTGTTTTCCAATGATCCATAATGATGCGTCAAATTATGTCGATCAAATGCTACTTCATAATATGAGAAGCGCAACCAATTCAGTGAATCATTTTGTTTTATTCCATCATATTCCAAAGTCAAAGAAGCGTGCGTCCTTTAAAATAACATTTTTTATAAATCCACTATTTATGACTTATATATGAAAATTTAACTTACATTAC
The DNA here is from genome assembly GCA_036186865.1 of Eustoma russellianum. Classification (NCBI taxonomy): domain Eukaryota; kingdom Viridiplantae; phylum Streptophyta; class Magnoliopsida; order Gentianales; family Gentianaceae; genus Eustoma; species Eustoma russellianum. The sequence goes on along the minus strand of AP025068.1, from coordinate 2,194,718 downwards.
GCTCTTGTAGCAGGAACTGGACTTTATTTTGGATTGATTTACCATAACCATGCAAGCTCCAGTGTTTTTGAAAGTTGAAAGAACCAAATTATTCAACTTAATTGCCAAAATGTTGGTGTGACTATCAAGATAAGATACCACTTTCTCATTCAAGGTTTCTGTTAAATCAAGAATTCCTTCTTCTTCTTGGAGCTGGGACGCTAAGGACCTTCAAGGTCAGAGTATGACATTTTGCTCTAAGAATTGCTTTTTTTTTTACTTTAAGAAACCTAGATAATGTAAAAGCAACATGTGATCATAAAATCAAGAAAACATTTGATCCAACAGTAGCGTAAATCCCATGGCAAACTTTGAATCAAGTCCAGGCTTAACAATCAAAACGAAAACATCTGAACCAAAAGAAACGCCGCCTCCTTTGATTGCTTCTTTCTTCTTGATCTCTGCTACTACCCTTTTCGATTCGTAATCCAAAATCCTGCATGATTGTTGCGCGTATGATCCTTCAATCACATATGAACATCTCTTTTCGTTCATCCCCCGGTAAACATAGGCAAGAACATTCACATTGGCAGCTATGATGTTTTTGTTCCTCCTAAGTACAAAAATGGGCTTTTTAGCTGAAATGCTGTTGCTACTACGGTCTTCGACTTTTTCTCCTTCAAAGATGAGCCAGGTTTCCAGTAGCCCCAGCCTCTGCTGACGAAATAACAATTAGATTTTTTTTAATTCTCGCAAGGGGTAAATCATAATATATTAGGAACTAAATTACAGAGATCACGATTATAATTAAGAAGTCGTTTGTTTGGGGAATTGGGGATATGAGTATCACTTTGATATCAAGTATGTGGTAATGAATATCGTTTTTTTATATAATAGCCCGCTTCTCTATCAATATGAGGGGGATGAGGGGTAACTATTCCGGCCGGTCAAATATTTCCGGCCTTTTTTCGGCCGACTAAATTCGATATCCATTTCAATTTCGATACATTCCAAACAACATCAATGTCTATCATACCCATTCACACTTCAATACCAAACAACTATCACTTTTAGGCTCAAACCAATATATTCCAAACCCATACCCTATCATACTAATTCCGATTCTGATTCCGATACCCAAGTGCGAACCAAACGACACCTAAGAGGGTGTTGGAGAAAAAAAAATCAAGCACAAATATGGAGAATGCAAGAAGGTATTTCAATAGTTAATGTTGAATGGAATATTCTTATCTCAAATATCGTGGTCCATTTCTGATCATCTCGAACAGCCCACATACATGGTCACACTATATTGTAGGAGGGATCTGTAATGAACCATGATTTTAGGGACCTGGAAATATGGTCTCGGTTAAGGCAAATTGAACCAAGGTGAAATTCCTCAACTCGGGAGCATATGTGTAGAATGTAAATCAGGAGTGGGCTCCTAGGTTGGATGTTATCTTACGCAGTGACCTACACAAGGTATCCTCCACAAACTAGGCCTTCGGCCTAACAGTAGAGTAACACACACTGTAGGTATCACTTGAATCAAGCTCTTCACCTCTTGAAACAATTCCCACCCAAGTAGTGGACATTGAACCATTCTAGTAGGAGTGCAAAATGTAAAGAATCCACACATGGGAAAGGTTGAATTTGACTGAAGTAAAAACAATGAAGGAGTTTATTTAGTACGTATTTGATCTTATTAACGTTTATTCAAGGGAGTTGTCTTGATTTATTCGCATACGGATACACTGAAATTGTTTGTGATCTATTAATAAGATTTTATGATATGAGTTCTTATTAGGAGACGCTTTTTATAGACGAGATGTTCTGACAGATGACAAATTCAACCCAAAGAGAGGGTCGTGATAAGTTTTTCCAAATACAAATATCATTAAATTCGTCATGGCCTTGGCAAGATGATCTTGACGTGAGACAATAGCACCCAGAACTGTAAGATTTTTCATATTTATTATTTGAAAAATGGGATATTCACAATCTTGTTTTCTGGAAAAAATTATACTTCTTCCTCAAAATTTCTGCAAATAATTCAGTATCATCCCTCTTGTTACAATTTTGGTAAGTTCAATTCTCAACTCCCATTTTGTATTTTCTGCAAGTTTATCTTACACCTCTTTATATAGTTCAATCCCATCAGTAAAATTGTAAAAAAAATGTTACTATATAGTGTTATTAATGGAGAATAATGATAGTAAATGAAAAAACATTAGGAAAATTGAAAAATACCTTTCGTCGGAGTAGGGTGAGCACAGAATGGCCGGATCCGTCCATGAGTGTGAGTTTACTAGGCCGGCGGGTATAGCAATCAACTCTGTATACTAAGTTTCCGTCACCGCCGATGACCGTGAAACCTTTACAGCTTAGAAGGAGTGATTTTCTCCATACTGTTAGAGAAGTGCATGCATCTTTGTTCTGAGTATCATCTTCCTCTAAAATACTTTCATCTACAGTTTTCGATGAGGATCTGAAGAAGATAAGCATTTTTTTCTCTCTTTTTCTTTCTGGTTTTAGATCTCTGTGGACGTAAAGGCAACAAGCTGTTTGGTCACGGTATTTATAAGGGTGGAGTTAGTTTGACTTTGTACGCAGGCTTTGAAGTAGGAAGCAAAATATTCCGAGATAGGATCTTCTCACCGCATTTCCTATCACATCATTCTTCACCGCACGACACGTGGTAACAGTAGGTGGTGAGGCTAGATCACCGCATTTCCCCTTACCCCATACCGCACGACACATGACAGCAGGGGTGGTGAGACTAGATGAGGGTGACACTCATCTAGCCTCACCACCCACCCCTTCTAGCACGTGTCGCGCAGTGACGCATGAGATGACGGATTTGGAGTGAGGATGTCCTAACCCCATTTAATGGAATTAATTGGAACAAAAGCTATACTCTGTCCTGAAAGTCCCTTCCGTTCTTGTTTTGATGAACATTGTGGAAGATGTAAATCTAAAAATTAGCGGTTTTTCGGGTTAGTAAGAACTTTACGTAAGAACTCACACAAGGTGTCTCCCTTACAAACTAGGCCTTTGGCCTAGCAGCAGTGAGACATCCACACTGTGTCTGTCTCTGGAATCGAACTCTTAAACTCTTAGAACAAATCAAAACCCGAATACCAACTGAACTATGCATTGAGGTCTTTATAGAATTAACTAAGAATATGTGATGTGGACAAAATTCCTTTTAGTGCAACAAGAATATGAAAACTGTTGGTTTTGTGACACAAGGGAGGCGTTGTCCAACTCTGCCCCCCCCCCCCCCCCGGGTCTTTTTTTTTTCTTCCAGATATAATATACATACAAAATGTATTGAGAATAAATCACTGTGAGACGTTACATAAACCAAATAAACATGAATAATAAATAATTAATACATAATACTATACATTAAGAATCATACATTTGTAGAGATTTGACATAAGCAAGACATTAGCCATGTAATTAAAACCTAATACATGATCGATGCTTTTCAACTATCAAGCTATGTTATAATCAATTTTAAAGAGTTATAAATAAATACAACCTTTTCCAAAAGTCATAAGTTAGACATTTGCCAGGGAAGTAGATTGTGTGGCTTGCAAAGCTTTGCCAATCATGAATGTTTATTTAACTAAACTCCAAATATTATAGGAAAAAAATCTCCAAATATTAGGATATCAACTTACAGCCCCAGGGGCATAGTCCAGTGGTAAGTGACAAAAGTGATTGGGATAGAATCCCGACGTCTCGAGTTCGAGTCCTTGTGGAGACAATTCTTGTTGAAATATTACAAGAGTTGCCTCTGGGCTGGCTGAGTCTCGAGTGTCCTCTCCCTTTGCAGGGCTGCCGGTGGAGCACATCCCTCGATTTACATCCTACCTGGCTAAAGAGCCTCTGGTACAGGTGGGGGGAGAACTCACTCCCTCATCAAAGGATATCAACTTACACATTAAGCAAAAAGCCATGAAATGAGACAATTAATAGTGTTGTCTCTGGGCTGGCTGAGTCTCGTATGTCCTCTCCCTTTGCAGGGCTGCCGGTGGAGCACATCCCTCGATTTACATTCCACATGGCTAAGGGACCTCTGGTACAGGTGGGGGAGAACTCACTCCCAAGACAATTAATAGTGTTGATTGTTTTTAAGGGTAAAGACAAACATGCAATAATTAAATTCCCTGGCGGCATTATAATTTGTTGTGGGCGGCAGTTCGATGAGTCTGTAGCCACAACTTTTTCTTTGCCCCCTTATAATAAAGCGATTGTCACTACATTTGGTTGTGAAAGGGACAACGTGTTTTGGAATACACGTGAACTCTTCTTATTGGCTAGGCAGACAGTCTGACCTATTTGGAAAACGAAAAAAATATTCCACAGCCGCACTTTGATGAGGGAGTGAGTTCTCTCACACCTGTATCAGAGGCCCATTAGTCAGGTGGAATGTAAATCGAGGATGTGCTCCACCGACAGCCCTGCAAAGGGAGATATTCCACAGCCGCACTAGCGCTAGTAGATGAGGATATCATCAATGCATAGTATATCCTGTAACCAAAATATTAGAGAAATTTCATAATTTATTAATTTATTATAGTTTTGTGAAAATAATCTGAAATGACACGTAGATAAATTTTTTAATGAGTAAAACACAATGGTCAGTTGCATCTTATGTGATTGTAGGCAGCATTTTCAGTCACGCCTAAGAAGTCACTCTTAGACGACACTGGCAGTTACATCAAAAGGGTAGGTTGTTTTCGGGCAAGAAATACTGTTTTTAGGGTAGCAAAACTGCCCAAGCCATGACGGTACTGGCAGGTACGTCCAAGGCTTAGACGGCCTTGCCAGGCGCGTTCAAGGGCATGAACGACACTATTATGCAGGCCCTGCCCAGCCCACACCACTCAGGCCCGTCCTGTCAAACCAGTCTAACTATAACCCTAATGTTAAGTCTAACTGCAGACCCTGAACCTTAACCATTACCACAATCCTAACATTAACCATAAAATAAATTGTTTTTGTATCGTTATTTCCTTTCTATATAATGTTTGTGTTCAATGATTAAATAGTTTGTATTATATGTAGTGTTTATGTTAAAGAAATAATAGATTTAGGGTTAGGAGATTAGAGTTAGATTAGGATTATGTAAAATTAAGGCCAAATTTAGGGTTAAGGGATACAGTTAGGTTATGGTTAGATTTATTATTTGCTTTATACTAAAAAAACAATAAATCATACAATTAACTAGACAAACAATTATTACGTAAGAAGACAAATATATGTTCATAACTTAAAGCAACTCCGATATATATTTCATATTTTATGAATGATATCGACATCTGATATGTCTGTGCGATAGATGTGGAGAACGGCCTAGACGTAAGAAGGGCGTAAGAAGGCATGCGGTACGGTTGACATATGGGTTCTCAATGGTTTTTCCATGTTTATATATCGAGTTTTGTAATTTTTTACTCTATGTACATGATTCACGATCAATAGTATGTTAATATTTATGTCTATTGTTCATGAAATTTGTAATATATATCGGGGTTTGTTTTACGTTATGAACATATATTTTAGTATCTTATATGATAATTGTTTGTCTTGTTAATTGTATAATTTATTGTTTATTAGTATAACATAAATAATAAACCTAACCATAACATAAACTTAACATTGACCCTAACACTAACCCTAAAGCATAACCTTAACCCTAACCCTAATCTAACCATAACCTAACCCTACTTTAACCATAGCCCTAACCATAATCTAACCCTAATCCTAACTCTAAACCTTAACCCAAATCCTAACTTAACTCTAACTCAACCCTAAATTTATTATTTATTTAACACAAACATTACATAGGATAAATCTATTTGTTTATTGAGCATAAACATTACGTAGAATATATAGAAAACAAATAACAACAGACGAAAAATTTATTTTATGGTGTTAGGGTTAGAGTAAGGTTTATGGTTATGTTTAGTGTTAGAATTATAGTTAAATGGGTCTGGCAGGACATGTCTAGCTGTGCTTGGTAGGGCATAGCACGACATGCCTAGCCTTTAGACACGTCTGGCAAGGTCGAGACTTGGAAGCGCCTGCCAAAATTGTCCTGTTCTGGATGGTTTTGTAACCTTAAAATTAGTTTTTTGAGTCTAAAAACAGCATACACCATGTATGCAACTACCTGTGTCGTCCAAAGGTAGTTGCCTGTAAACGACTAGCAATGTCGTCTATAGTCACCTAAGATGCAACTTGCAGTTGTGTCTTAATTATTTGAGAAAATTTTCAATCCATGCAGTATTTCATGTTTCCTCATTAAAACTATGATAAATTATGAAAATTTTAAAATCCTGTCGCATATAATGCCACATGTACCGGTCCCACTTTCGTTTAGCACACCCTTACCCCAAAGAGAAAGGACTAAATATTTTTAAGAAAGTAGTTGTCTGTTAATAGATTATCAATATAAAACTCGTTTCATACAAGAGGGTGATAATATCAAGTTTTTAGATTGAATGATGTACACATTGAATCATGTGTCTGATAAGGCAAAAGGTTCAGATGGTTCTTAGCTAACTACTAAATATTTTGATATATTTTGTTTATATAATAGGATAAAGATAAATGTAAAGGATAATATTGCACGTACGTATAGTGTAATTACTCATTGACTTGGTAGTGGTACTGAATTTACTCTTTGGATCGCACGTTTGATCCTGATAATAGAATAAGGAATTAGACAACGTAATCCCGCAAAGATGAACAATGTTAGAGGTTCCAAATTTGTTTCTCCAGGTAAAACACTCCGACAATCAAGTCGGTTATGGGTTTAGTCGTGTTTGACACTTAGTTTATGCTGAAACTCAGAAAAACTTGTCTCTTTTTGGGTATTTTGAGTAGTTCGAGAAGAATGTTGTGTTATTCTTTCTTCGAACATGCCTTATTCTGGGTGTTGTTAATTTTTTGTACTTTTTGGCTGACCAATGCATGTTCACAGCCACCTAGTGCTGCCGCATATTCTGTTCCCATGCGCATGGCCATTAAGTGCCGATAAGCTGGCACCACGTATCTTTGTGCATGAGGAAGTTGCTTGCATGGCCGAGCTGACCTTATCGGTCTTGTGCACCACGACCTGGCCATCTTGATAGCTATGGTTAAGGTAATGGCGGCCGAAGTGATGGTTTTAGCCGGTGACTGGCCTCGATGTACATTTCTAAGTATGATTTGATCTGGCAGACCTGATAACTGAGGGCAGTCTAAGATCCGTATATTGAGGGGGCATCTTACGTCTTTTGGACAGCGCTGGCTTGATTGTGTGTTTGAATCTGAGTAGGCAATGTAAACCCTGAACAACATGCACCCTTAAGTGGTCAAGTGGTGTCGACTGAGAAAGACCAAACTGGTTATACTTATACCTTTCGGTGTGTGTTAGTTTTGTCCTATCACTTAGCATCCCGAAGTGATTTAACCTTTTTATAAGTTATTAATTATCAACTATTCAAATATAAAATAATGCATGATGAGCGGCATTAATTTATTCTCGATGGGTCATAGCCTAAAAGATTGAGTATAGGCATCTTTGGGAAATCCTTAGGCAAGTAATTTTTTATTGCACCAGATTGATGAAAGTACTATGTGGGAAATGACCGCAAAAAAAAAAGACATTATTTGTATATTGAATAGAATATCGTTACTACAAGGCGATGAGGTTCCCATGGGCAAATTACCATTAGATCTTTAGTTATTTTGGCCAACCAAAAAAAAAAACCTCATCATAAACATATTGAATTTAACTTCTTTTAAAATATTTACACCTTTTTATACTTGTATACAAATCAATCAATCAATCAATCACACCCAGTATATCCCAACGACACCAAAAGCTATCATTAGGGTCTGGGGTGGGTCAGCGTCAGGCAAACAATATCCCTACTCCAAGGGATAGAGAGTTTGTTTCTAATAAGATCCTCAGCTATATATACCTGCATAAATGACACAATAATAGGAATATGATGTGCTATTGTGTTAGTGAGAGAATTCAGTAAATACAAATAAGAAGCTTTAGATATTAAAATGTATATGCACATATGTTTTTATACAAATATAAATGCATTAATCCATGGACAAAAGCGAGTGGCAAAATACTCCTATTGCAAAATAGAACGAAAGCAGGTACGTGATCTACAGACTACAGGGTTCAGATTTTACTAATAATTTAGATTCAGATCTTTGAAATTTGTCTACGGGATTCTTAATAATTGTTCGATACAACATAAATATTGGTTTACATCATCTATAAAACACTACCATAAAAGTGTTAATGTGCATAGATATGATATAATGACATAATTGGGGTTTATTTGCTAAAATTGGGTAGGGGGAATTTGTCAATATCCTGTGGTGACGGTAGAGTGCTGTTTTTAGTAAAGAATAGCTATAAAATACCACCGCCCTAAGCTTTCCCACCTGCTAATTTTCCTTTTTCCCATTTAAGTAGATTATCCATTCATTTGTTTTTGTTTTTTTTTTCTACGTTTTTTTTTTCTTTTCTGTTTCCCTCATTTATCCTTGCTAAATTTGGAGACTTTGTATTATTTATTTACTTCAGCTTGCTTCTTTCCAATATTCAAATGAGATATGGGCCCCCTAACTTCGACTGAATGTTACTGTAGCGCCCCGCTCCCGAGCCCTAGCATCGAGAACGGTGCACCCGCCGTATCTCACTAAGGAGAATATAAGGCGTCGACACAAATCAACTACACGTCATCATAATAACGCAAATCGATGTCAGCGGAAGTCATTACTAAAATCCTCGATACAGTCAAATGTATATAAACACTAATCTCAAAAATATATAAACCTCGAATATCGAAATTACTGCCTCAACCAACCCTCGAAAGTCTTTTCTGAATATCTTAGTCGCGAAATCTCCCGTCTCGATCTTCTATGGTATACCAACTCCGGTGTAAGCATACCCTAACTTCTCATGCCTGCAAAACTGGTGAGTGGTGGTGTGAGCCAAAATCAACGGGCTCAGTAAGCAACCTACATATACTTGTTATAGAAATCATACATGGAGAAGCAAATACACATAACCTTTGCAGTTAACATACATGTCTTTAGTCCACAAATAATTTCACTTAATTATCTTAACAGTTAACACTTAAAAAAACACAAAATAAATAATTCATCAGTTCAACCTCAATTACCGTGATGCATGCTCTTCCCAAATATGACATACACAGCAACCAAATAATCACATAACAAAGAAGAGAATAATACATGTCAATCAAGTAGATAAACTGCGGAAGGTAAGTCACTCCATATAACAATGCGCAACTTCATGATGCATGCTCAATCAACGTGTCACACGCAACGAAAATCATGTCATGCAATATGCCCCTAGACCTATATGCAATGCATGCTCCCGGGTCCTAAATCCAGCGTCGTGGTCTCTAGCCACCACTTGCCGTTTGGACACCCACGCCCTATAGACGCAGTATGTCTCATGACCCCGGTGCCCTATAGACACGGTAAGTCATCCCGATACCCACGCCCTATAGACGCAGTATACCTCATGCAATGCACGTGCCATGAATGCAAGAGCATACCATACGTAATCTGGCGTATCCATACTCATACATATGCCCGCGCCCATACACGTGCATATATACGTGTATGTATACCCTCACACATCCATATACACATACTATACGTATTGAAATCGTACAACCTACATACACCCAGTTTACATCCATGTCTCACATATACACACAACTCACATATAGAGAAAATCCAATTACAGATATGCAACAAACAACACACTAATGCATGATAAACATAACAAGCACAAATAGACCACTTACCTCTGATGCATGACAACATAACGAGCACAGATAGACCACTTACCTCTGATGCATGACAACATAACGAGCACATATAGACCACTTACCTGACCACAAGCCATGTATATTGCTTATAACCGCCGCGGCTCAGCCACCTCGTACCGCGATAGCAACCAGTCTCTGTCATGTTTGTTTGGAACCAAACCCAACTTTTTGGCGAGTTATTTCTATGCGTTTCTCCTTCCTTTTCCTCCTCCTAAATTGGGCTGATCTTGATGTGTGCGTAAGAGATGGGTGGCGAATGTGCTTCAAAAAAAAAAGGTTAGGGTTTAATATATATAAATATATATTTTGGTTGCTGGTTGCTGTGGCCGAAATTGGCCGAACATATTTATGCACTTGATCTTGTTGTTGCCGCCGTTGGTGCTAGCAGCAATTTGGGGAAATATGGGCAGTAATGGCGGCAGGGGTTGGGAATTGAAGTGGGGGTTTAGGTTTTTTTTTTCTTCTGAGGAGATATATATATATATATATATATATATATATATATATATATATATATATATATATATAGAGGTGTATAGATATGTAGGAGTATTATGATAAGTATATTCCTAATATCCTAATAGCTTTAGGATAATAGTTAATATCAATCCCCAAAGTTAAATTCCCATCTTCTATTTCCTATTCCAATTCAACTTAGGATAATTTCTATTTCCTTTTTCTAACAGGAACGGGCCATAACATTCCTCCCCTCTTACAATAAGTTTCGTCCTCGAAACTGCGTATAGCGTGATCAATGACTTAGTATGGTTCTACTTAATCATTCGCTTAGATAATGACCATACTAAATATCCATTGCTTATTGCGATACGTTAACCGTTTCACTTCCTTATCATAGGCTAAGGCCTCGAAAATCACTCCTTGTACCCTACAAGGTAGTTTATAAGTCCATTGTTCTCCGCTTATTTAAGATCATAACCTATTTTGTTAAGATTTTAAGTTCAAAGTAAGGGGTATTGTCATCATACCAAGGGTTCCATATCCCATCCATCGGTTTATAACGTACTTATATCTGCGGTCATCGGCAACCTTTTAAAATCAGTTCTTAGGTGTACTATAATCTTTAACTTAATTCTTTATAATTAGAACTTATAAACTTCTAGTTACACCACTTGACGTGTATCACTCAACTTTTTGCGATCTACAATTTTGTACTCTTAATTCATTATATCAAATTCATCTCCTAGTTACATGACCATTCCAAACTATGCATCAAGCCCTCCGATGTATTAATCGTTACATTTCATAAATATAGAATCAAGTCCTCGAATATGATATCCACCACTCTCCTTTATCATCAATTCTCAAAATCACTTCTCAATCTTACGATCTAGTTCAATAGTCATGCTCTTACTTTTCCGGAGATAACATCATCAGCCTAAAATACGAAGTATGTGTATGGACGTATTTTCTTCAAATAAAAAAAATATAGCTTTACGTAGCTATAATTCAGAATATCGCTATGACCGTTGAAAATAATATCCATCCTAATTTTTGTAAACACAAGGTCCAAAGTATCATGTATTTGTTTTCGTAACGCGGTGTCTCAAATGACCATTTATAAAACAATCATATAACTATTTCGCAAATATTACGGTTAAAACCACTTTAAAACAATTAAGACACAACAATTGTAAAACTTTTTTTTTATATAAAATGATTTTGAACATGTCTCTTCCTTTCCAACGAAATATATATTCTGAAAGCTATATTTTGTTTCACAAAATACAATAATTGAAAACTCAACAATTTTGAAGTTTCATAAAACAATTTGAATATGGTACCCCTCTTTTCAAAATCAGTACATATAGTTTGAAGCTGTTTCTGCTTCACAAAGTTAAATAATTTCATTGCAAGCAGATAAATATATTCAAGAGCATTTAATGGTAAAATGCTTGCAATGTCGATAGTTGACAAATAAGATTATTTTAGCAAAGTAACTATAGACAAACAAAATTTTGAGAAATAAATATATCATCTTTGAAAAAAAAAACATCATTGTTTTAAAATACATCCGTTTTTGTCAGAGGTAGTTGAAATTCTAGTATGAAATATAGCCTTGTAAAGTAATATTCTAAAAAGAATGAAACTAGTCGAAATGTTTAAAAGCAAATATCTTTAGAATACCTTTGAAATATAGAACGTATTTTGGGCATACGTGCTTGTAAGAGAAAGTTTAACTATTTGTAAAATCATAGTTCAATACTTTGTATAATTTTTCTAAGCTATCTCTTAACGTCAATGAAAAATCCACATATGTACCGTTTCTTATAAATCTTTAACTTAAGTTGTCCAATCCTAATATGGTACACTAAATATTGATTGACTTAAGACATTCTAATTCACCGTGCTTCCGCGCACCACACTAATCCACTGTACTTCTTCACTTGGTTATTTCAATTGCTAATTCTAATTTAGTTAGATCTCACCTAAATGCACTTCTACTTGTTCATGCTTACTCTATTTCAATTCAAGCCTACTCGATACATCAGTACTTATGTGATTTTAGGAATCAACACCTAATCCAATTTGTAATAATTCGTCATTCCACTGTGCTTATTTTAGTAACGCTTGCTTGTCACTATCAATCAATATCCATAATAGGGACTAATATCTTCGGCGTATTCGGTAATAATAAAGTTAACATCTTATTCATCACTATAAACTCCTCTGCACGATATGCTTTGCTAAAAGCTACTGATCGTAACTAATAAATCCTTTCTTAGTTATCATCCTTTTACTACAAATCATTTCTTAAGAGCTACGATCCCAACTTAGACCTAGTCGCGTTACGAAACTACTGTCGAGGTCAAGGCGTGAACCCGTTTCATTTATTATAATGGTACCGGATTTGCAGAGGTCAGATCTAAGGAATTATTCAAATGGTTAAAATCAGCACTTAGGTAAAGCAAATAATTCAGAGTCGTATGGGATGCCCTAGGTATACGTGGGCATATCCCTCATCCGATCATCACTTAGGTCTAATGTCAAGACTTATTTCTAGAATCGATACTTGGTATCGTCATTCCTTACGCCTAAAGTCATTACTTATTTCTAAGTTTAATGCTTAGAATATAATCACAGCTAATGACTAATATCAGTGCTTATGTTCAAATCATCACATGATGTTCAGATCACTGCTTAATATCTAGAGCAGATATTTCAAATCGTCATTTCTTAAATCTAAAATCGTAACTTTCGGCAATATCATCACTTAACTTCTAAAACCACGTCTTATTTCCAATAACATGCTTAATGTATAATCAGTGCTTACGACTAAAATTCAGTACTTAGGTTAAAGATCATGACTTAGGGGCAAGATCGTAACTTAATTTCAAAGATCATAACCTAAATTTATGCTTCCGTTATGGATCTAGAGCCATGCTCTGATACCACCTGTAGCGCCCCGCTCCCGAGCCCTAGCATCGAGAACGGTGCACCCGTCGTATCTCACTAAGGAGAATACAAGGCGTCGACACAAATCAACTACACGTCATCATAATAACGCAAATCGATATCAGCGGAAGTCATTACTAAAATCCTCGATACAGTCAAATGTATATAAACACTAATCTCAAAAATATATAAACCTCGAATATCGAAATTACTACCTCAACCAACCCTCGAAAGTCTTTTCTGAATATCTTAGTCGCGAAATCTCCCGTCTCGATCTTCTATGGTATACCAACTCCTGTGTAAGCATACCCTAACTTCTCATGCCTGCAAAACTGGTGAGTGGTGGTGTGAGCCAAAATCAACGGGCTCAGTAAGCAACCTACATATACTTGTTATAGAAATCATACATGGAGAAGCAAATACACATAACCTTTACAGTTAACATACATGTCTTTAGTCCACAAATAATTTCACTTAATTATCTTAACAGTTAACACTTAAAAAACACAAAATAAATAATTCATCAGTTCAACCTCAATTACCGTGATGCATGCTCTTCCCAAATATGACATACACAGCAACCAAATAATCACATAACAAAGAAGAGAATAATACATGTCAATCAAGTAGATAAACTGCGGAAGGTAAGTCACTCCATATAACAATGCGCAACTTCATGATGCATGCTCAATCAACGTGTCACACGCAACGAAAATCATGTCATGCAATATGCCCCTAGACCTATATGCAATGCATGCTCCCGGGTCCTAAATCCAGCGTCGTGGTCTCTAGCCACCACTTGCCGTTTGGACACCCACGCCCTATAGACGCAGTATGTCTCATGACCCCGGTGCCCTATAGACACGGTAAGTCATCCCGATACCCACGCCCTATAGACGCAGTATACCTCATGCAATGCACGTGCCATGAATGCAAGAGCATACCATACGTAATCTGGCGTATCCATACTCATACATATGCCCGCGCCCATACACGTGCATATATACGTGTATGTATACCCTCACACATCCATATACACATACTATACGCATTGAAATCGTACAACCTACATACACCCAGTTTACATCCATGTCTCACATATACACACAACTCACATATAGAGAAAATCCAATTACAGATATGCAACAAACAACACACTAATGCATGATAAACATAACAAGCACAAATAGACCACTTACCTCTGATGCATGACAACATAACGAGCACAGATAGACCACTTACCTCTGATGCATGACAACATAACGAGCACATATAGACCACTTACCTGACCACAAGCCATGTATATTGCTTATAACCGCCGTGGCTCAGCCACCTCGTACCGCGATAGCAACCAGTCTCTGTCATGTTTGTTTGGAACCAAACCCAACTTTTTGGCGAGTTATTTCTCTGCGTTTCTCCTTCCTTTTCCTCCTCCTAAATTGGGCTGATCTTGATGTGTGCGTAAGAGATGGGTGGCGAATGTGCTTAAAAAAAAAGGTTAGGGTTTAATATATATAAATATATATTTTGGTTGCTGGTTGCTGTGGCCGAAATTGGCCAAACATATTTATGCACTTGATCTTGTTGTTGCCGCCGTTGGTGCTAGCAGCAATTTGGGGAAATATGGGCAGTAATGGCGGCAGGGGTTGGGAATTGAAGTGGGGGTTTAGGTTTTTTTTTTCTTCTGAGGAGATATACATATATATATATAGGTGTATAGATATGTAGGAGTATTATGATAAGTATATGTTGGAGAATTAAGGTTGGGCTTGGCCCATCGTTGGATATTGAAGATTGGGCCTTGACCCGTTATGAAGTTGCAAGACTTGTGCAACGTACTATGTGCTTAATGAATCCTTAACGTGTAGTTAATGTTAGGATGTGATCTCACTCAATTATGTGTTGTGTGAATGTGAAATTAATGCTCGAAGTAGATGGAAATGTTGTGGATGGGTGACGTGTCACCCGTATGGAGGAATGCCACGTTGGAAGTGTCCACGTGGCGTAAAAGCTTCTGACGAACATCGATCGATGA
Source organism: Eustoma russellianum (assembly GCA_036186865.1). Taxonomy (NCBI): domain Eukaryota; kingdom Viridiplantae; phylum Streptophyta; class Magnoliopsida; order Gentianales; family Gentianaceae; genus Eustoma; species Eustoma russellianum. Next base: position 2,179,400 of record AP025068.1, on the reverse strand, counting down.
CATCGATCGATCGATGTCACTTCGATCGATCGATGTCATCGATCGAAGTGGATCAGGAAGCTTCGATCGCTCAATTTGATCGAATGATGTACTCAGTCAGACATCAGTCGATCACATCGATCGATCGATGTCACTTCGATCGATCGATGTGATTGATCGAAGTCTGACAGCGGGCAGATTCTTTCTGTTTATGCAGGTTTGATTTAAACGTAAATCAAACTCTATCCTCCTCCATTTTAGATAAGATCATCTGTTATGATCTAACGGTAGTGAGTAAAGCAGCTTTAATCTAACAGCCGAGATTTAAACTGTCTTAACCGCTTAACCGAATATGGTTTTCATCCAACGCTCCAGGTTTAAACCTGTTAATCTATCTTCGATCTAAAGGCTGAGATTAAACTTTCCTAATCTAGATAGGAGGTTTTAATCTAACGGTCTAAATCAAACTTCGGTTTTGATCCAACGGTCACGGTACCTTGTCCTTCAACCGACTCCCCTATATAAAGAGTGCTAAGGGTGCAATCATTTACACACCTTAAGCTCTTAGCATTCTCAAAGCATTTTGCATTCATAAGCACGTGAGTCTTGCATACTGTCCGGGAGAAGTCAGGACACTCTAAGCGTTCGAAGGAGTTCAAGTTCAGCAGTGCCGCTCAACTGAACAGGTACCCGTTGTATCCTGGGAGACGATTGCTCATACCGGTTGGGCACAGTATACCGGAGCAATACGTCTTAAGGACAGAGTCCTTGACTCGCCCCGGGTTTGATTTATTTTGTTGTTTCATTTGCACACAGTGTACGACTGCGTCTTGGTACAGGATTGATTGTGCCAACAATCTTAAGACGTATTTCGATTCAATTATATTCTGTACCTTTTTGTTTATTTACACAAAGGCAGTTTCGTACTGTTTTGCAGTCTTTTTCTACTCATTCTTAAACTTGTGATAGTTCTGATCTCTACGTTTTGATCAAACTGAACAGGAATGGAGAACGAGAGCTCAAACTCTGTTCACGGCTTCAATGGTGCTCACTCCGTGTCCGCACCAGAAGGGGCAAACAATGTTGCTGCCGGACCACAAATTAATGCGGTTCCGTTGGCACCTACTGGAGGGCCTCAAATGAATCCGGCTGCCACTGCTGCTCAGGTGGAGAAGCCGGAGAAATTTGCTGGAAGCTTCTTCAAAAGGTGGCAGCAAAAGATGTTGTTTTACCTCACTGCGTTGGGGTTGGCCAGAATGCTCAGCGAGGATCCACCTGTGGTTGAGCCTGTGGAGGATCAACAACAGAATATGCAGAATGCCTTGGGTGCTGAGGCCTGGGCATACACAAACTTCTGTTGTTTAAATTTGATTCTTGGATGCCTAGATAATTCTCTCTATGGCATATTTTGTACTTTTAAAACTGCAAAAGCATTATGGTTGGCTTTGGACAAAAAGTACCGCACAGAAGATGCGGGTACTAAAAAATTGATAGTTGGGAAATTTCTTGACTATAAAATGTTAGATTCCAAAACTGTAATTTCGCAGGTGGAAGAAATACAGATGTTGGTTTCTGAAATGGAAGAGGAGGGCATGACGCTCAGTGAATCTTTCCTAGTTGCGGCTGTGATTGAGAAGCTGCCTCCTTCGTGGAGGGAATTCAAGAGCTATCTCAAACACAAGCGAAAGGAGATGAAGATGGAGGATTTGATAGTCCGTCTTCGGATTGAGGAGGACAACCGTCGCTCCGAAAGAAAGCCATCCATGTCTTCTGGTCAAGCCAAAGCTCATGCTGCTGAGGCAAAGAACAAGAAGAAGCATAACACTTTGAGTGTGAACTCCAAGGGCAAGGAAATTGCAAAGAAGTTCACAGGTAAGTGTTATAACTGTGGTAAACCAGGGCATCGAAGCAGTGAGTGCAGGAAGCCCAAAAAGAATCAAAATCAGAATAAAGCGAAAGCAAATCTGGTCGACGCAATGGATGACCTGAATCTCTGTGCGGTGGTCTCAGAGTATAATACTGTGGGGAACGTACGCGAGTGGTGGCTTGATACTGGCGCCACTAGACATGTTTGCTCCAGCAGAGAGATGTTCACGGAGTATCAGCCCGGGAACAATGAACAACTTTTTATGGGAAACTCGGCCTCTTCGAAGATTGAAGGCGAGGGCAAAGTTGTTCTGAAGCTCACATCAGGGAAGCATCTGACTCTGCAGAATGTGCTACACGTCCCTGATATTCGGAAGAATTTAGTATCTGGATCTCTTCTAGTCATGCATGGTTTTAGACTAGTGTTAGAGTCCAATAAAGTTATTCTTTCGAAAAATGGCATGTATTTGGGGAAGGGGTACTTGTCGAATAGGATGTTTAAATTGAATGTCATCACTATTGTACCCAAAAGAGATTTGCCCGCAGAGGCTAATAAAATTGCTTCCTCTTCTGCTTACATGCTTGAATCTTCTTGTTTATGGCATTTTCGTTTGGGACATGTTAATTACAAGTCCGTACAACGTATGAGTAATCTTGACTTATTGCCCAAACTGGACTTTAATAACAAAGGAAAATGTCAAATATGTGTTGAAGCGAAGATGGCAAAGGCGCCATTTCCTTCAATAGAAAGGAACACTGAACCTTTGGATTTAATTCATACCGATGTGTGTGATTTAAAGTTTGTGCAAACAAGAGGAGGTAAAAAGTATTTCGTAACTTTTATCGACGATTGCACACGATACTGTTATGTATATTTGCTAAGTAGCAAAGACGAGGCCCTTGATGCTTTCAAGGATTATAAAAATGAAGTTGAGAATCAACTTAGCAAACGAATTAAAACAATTCGTAGTGATAGAGGTGGCGAATATGATACACCGTTTAATGAATTCTGTTCAGAAAGTGGCATTATTCATCAAACGACTGCACCATATTCACCTCAATCGAATGGTATTGCTGAACGCAAAAACCGTACTCTTAAAGAGATGATGAATGCTATGTTGATAAGTTCGGGTTTACCTCAGAACTTGTGGGGGGAAGCAATCCTCTCAGCCAACGTCATTTTAAACAGGATTCCGTCCAAGAAGACGGATAAGACCCCATATGAATTGTGGAAAGGCTATAAGCCTAGTTACAAATACTTGAAAGTGTGGGGGTGTCTGGCAAAGGTGGTTGTACCTAAACCAAGACAGGTTAAAATTGGGCCTAAAACAGTTGATTGCATATTCATTGGTTATGCAACTAACAGTAGTGCATATCGTTTCTTGGTGCACAAGTCGGATATTCCTGACATACATGAAAACGTTGTCATGGAGTCAAGGAATGCAGTGTTCTTTGAAGATGTCTTTCCGAGGAAAGACAAAATTCAAGAAGAAACAAGATATGGTAAGCGATTGCGTGAGGCGACTCCTCAAGGAGATGAGGAACTTCGTCAAAGCAAGCGTGCCAAAATGCCAACTTCGTTTGGACCAGATTTTCTAACCTATATGGTAGAAAATGAGCCAAGGAACTTTTCCGAGGCTATGTCAACTCCAGAAGCACCATTCTGGAAAGAAGCAGTTGACAGTGAAATAGACTCGATTCTTCAAAACCATACTTGGGAGTTGGTTGACCTTCCACCTGGAAGTAAACCACTTGGTTGTAAGTGGGTTTTCAAGAAGAAACTGAAAGAGGATGGGTCTATTGAAAAGTATAAAGCCAGGTTGGTAGCTAAAGGCTATCGACAAAAGGAAGGCTTTGACTTCTTTGACACCTACTCACCGGTGACTAGGATCACTTCTATAAGGATGCTAGTTGCAATTGCTGCAGTCTATAACTTGGAAATCCATCAGATGGATGTAAAGACTGCGTTTCTGAATGGTGAGTTGGAGGAAGAGATTTATATGGAACAACCCGAGGGGTTTGTGGTTCCAGGACAAGAGTCTAAGGTTTGTAGACTCGTTAAGTCCTTGTACGGGCTTAAGCAAGCGCCTAAGCAGTGGCACTTGAAATTTGATCAAGCCATGTTAGCTAATGGTTTCAAGATCAATGAGTGTGACAAGTGTGTCTACATTAAGAGCACACAGAGCGTATATGTGATAGTGTGTCTTTATGTAGATGACATGCTAATCATGGGAAGTACTCGGGACATAATCTTGAACACAAAGAAGATGTTGACGAGAAACTTCGATATGAAGGATATGGGAGTTGCCAATGTTATTCTAGGAATTAAGATTTCTAGGATAACTGAGGGACTAGTGTTGTCACAAACACACTATATTGAGTCTGTCCTAAAACGGTTCAATATGGATGATGTGAAACCGGTAAAGACCCCGCTCGACTTAAGTATACACTTAAGAAAGAATCGAGGCGAACCTGTTGCCCAGTTGAAATACTCTCAGGTAATCGGGAGTCTGATGTACATAACGAATTGTACAAGACCAGACTTAGCTTGTTCGGTAAACAAGTTGAGCAGATTTACGAGTAATCCAAGTGATGATCATTGGAAAGCTCTTAACAGAGTAATGAGGTATTTAAAATACACAATGTATCATGGATTACATTACACGAGATATCCAGCAGTATTGGAAGGATACTGCGATGCAAATTGGATATCAGATAGTAAGGACTCGAAGTCCACCAGTGGGTACGTGTTCACTATTGGTGGTGCTGCTGTGTCGTGGAAATCCACGAAACAAACCTGTATAGCTCGGTCCACTATGGAAGCTGAGTTCATAGCGTTGGACAAAGCTGGGGAAGAGGCTGAGTGGCTTCGGAATTTTCTGGAAGATATTCCGTGTTGGCCTAAGCCGATAGCTCCTATTAGCATACACTGTGATAGTCAGTCAGCTATAGGACGTGCTCAAAGCAGCATTTACAATGGTAAGTCACGACACATACGTCGGAGACATAACACCATTAAACAGTTGATCTCTAATGGCGTGATTTCCATAGATTATATAAAATCAATGGAGAATCTTGCGGATCCGCTTACAAAAGGCTTGCCTAGAGATCAAATGTCAAGATTGACAAACGGAATGGGATTGAAGCCCATAATGCATGAATCTTTGTAATGGTAACCCAACCTTGTTGACTGGAGATCCCAGAATCTTGGTTCAATGGGACAACTAAGTTATGAAGATTCAGTTAGCACTTACTCATTCCGTCTGATAAAAGTGCTGTCTGCAGAGAATGTAGGGTAAGCTAAGGCTTTTAATGATGTCCTATATCTTGATACGTCAAGTGGAGTATGGCAGAATACTCTTGATAGGAATCACCTATGTAAGTGTGAAGTGGGGCCGCTTCTATGAGAAAGTCTGGGGCAAGATTTCTCTAAAACACTTTCTGAAACCAGGTTATTCATGGCCAAAACGAACACAACCATGAGAACCGAAAGGGTGTTAAAGGAAATATTGTGTGAGTGTCATTGTCTTGGTTCACAACAAAGGCTGACTAGTTCAAGACATCAAGTCACTACTTAGCCGAGTGGATCCGATGGTACATCACTAAGAAAGGTTCAAAGCCAGAAGCTACCTCTTCTGATGCAATATTTTCTTGTCTGACTTCTCCTCAGAGTCTGCATTTGCGTCTGCATTAATTTACATTCATGTGGGGGATTGTTGGAGAATTAAGGTTGGGCTTGGCCCATCGTTGGATATTGAAGATTGGGCCTTGACCCGTTATGAAGTTGCAAGACTTGTGCAACGTACTATGAGCTTAATGAATCCTTAACGTGTAGTTAATGTTAGGATGTGATCTCACTCAATTATGTGTTGTGTGAATGTGAAATTAATGCTCGAAGTAGATGGAAATGTTGTGGATGGGTGACGTGTCACCCGTATGGAGGAATGCCACGTTGGAAGTGTCCACGTGGCGTAAAAGCTTCTGACGAACATCGATCGATGACATCGATCGATCGATGTCACTTCGATCGATCGATGTCATCGATCGAAGTGGATCAGGAAGCTTCGATCGCTCAATTTGATCGAATGATGTACTCAGTCAGACATCAGTCGATCACATCGATCGATCGATGTCACTTCGATCGATCGATGTGATCGATCGAAGTCTGACAGCGGGCAGATTCTTTCTGTTTATGCAGGTTTGATTTAAACGTAAATCAAACTCTATCCTCCTCCATTTTAGATAAGATCATCTGTTATGATCTAACGGTAGTGAGTAAAGCAGCTTTAATCTAACGGCCGAGATTTAAACTGTCTTAACCGCTTAACCGAATATGGTTTCCATCCAACGCTCCAGGTTTAAACCTGTTAATCTATCTTCGATCTAAAGGCTGAGATTAAACTTTCCTAATCTAGATAGGAGGTTTTAATCTAACGGTCTAAATCAAACTTCGGTTTTGATCCAACGGTCACGGTACCTTGTCCTCCAACCGACTCCCCTATATAAAGAGTGCTAAGGGTGCAATCATTTACACACCTTAAGCTCTTAGCATTCTCAAAGCATTTTGCATTCATAAGCACGTGAGTCTTGCATACTGTCCAGGAGAAGTCAGGACACTCTAAGCGTTCGAAGGAGTTCAAGTTCAGCAGTACCGCTCAACTGAACAGGTACCCGTTGTATCCTGGGAGACGATTGCTCATACCGGTTGGGCACAGTATACCGGAGCAATACGTCTTAAGGACAGAGTCCTTGACTCGCCCCGGGTTTGATTTATTTTGTTGTTTCATTTGCACACAGTGTACGACTGCGTCTTGGTACAGGATTGATTGTGCCAACAGTATATTCCTAATATCCTAATAGCTTTAGGATAATAGTTAATATCAATCCCCAAAGTTAAATTCCCATCTTCTATTTCCTATTCCAATTCAACTTAGGATAATTTCTATTTCCTTTTTCTAACAGGAACGGGCCATAACAGTTACGATAATGAACTTATTTAATTAGTAGTTTCTTAGTGAAACGATGACTATCAACTGTTTGTTTATGGCAGTAATTTTATGGTGCGAGCAACTAATGGCCCAATAAAATAATGATAAATAAGCTTTATTTATATGAAAGTAAGAGGGTGATTGACCAAACCAAAAGGCTCATAAATATTCTACTTCATTGGTCATGGATCAACTAATCATAATTATTCATTGACCATTTTAAAATTTGTGTATCGACAGAATAAGAATTGTATTCGAAACAATCTGAGGAAGTTTTTAAAAAAAAAAATTTTTACAACGTGCACGGAACAAGATTAATTGTGTTTTCTCACCACGACAGTTTGAATTGCGAAGTAACTTTTGAGCCATTCATATTGTTACATCCCGCACCCTCTGGGGTGAAAAGGAAAAATAATAATAAAATAAAATATATAATAGATGATGATTATCATTAGGATATGAGATTGGTTAGGAAAAGTTGGATAGCGATAAACTCTAAATGATTGGCTTTAAGTGTAATTCCTATACTTATTAGGAATTATTTAATCACCTATATATCCATATATCCTCGTACAACAACAACAACATTACCCCATTGCCTTAGAGGCTCCCGTCTATGGCGGGGTATGGGGGTCGGATGTACGCAACCATACAGAAACACATAGAGGTTGTTTTCCGATGACCCATAATGAAAATCGTGTGTCGATCAACTGCTACTTCACAATATATACATATATCCCCGTAACAAGAATCAAACCCTACCTCCCCTATTACCTTAAAACCGGCTACAGCCACCCCTCTACACCCCAAGACCAGCGGCAGCCCTCCTCCACCATAGCAGCCTTCGGACAAGGAAGGAAAAAATAGAGGTTTTCAACCAATTCAACCCAAAAACCCTAATCCTTCAAATATACATATATATATATATATACATATACATATATATATATATACATATATATACATATACATATATATATACATATATATATATATATATATATAGACACACATATATACGCACACAGAACTCAATCCTACCATTATACCATATGGAATTCGGCCAGCCAGCCACCCCCATAGGGCCATTCACATTCGGCCAGCCTTGTCGGAGGAAGAAGGGGTGATTTTTGTCCACCTAAAACCCTAATTCGACAACGGTTAGTATAAACGGATCAAATGTAAGTACTCTTTCTGTACTTATTATGAATTTGTGAAATTCGTATTATATTTTGCTATCAAAAGATAGATCATACATAAGTATATGTGACTGCGTAGATGAATGTATATATATGTTCATATGTGGCCGAATATATATATAAATATAAATATATTTATTCACGTGGTACAAGATAAATGTTCAATTACCAGAGAATATTACTGGCCCATGACCGTACTGGACATTTATAGTTTACCAAAATTCGAAAATTGTAAAAGATAATTATATATATATGTGTGTGTATTTGAATTGTAAGTCTTGTGTAAATATTATGTGATGGCCGAATGGAGTAAGGATTAGGGGCATTAGCAAAGTGAGTTCGGCCTAGGAAATGATAAATTTTGCACAAGTATATGAATCGTAATCGATGGAATTCGTATGATTATATGTGGGAATAAATCAGTGAATTGGTATCGTTTTAGGGGAATTTGATAGAGCTGTAAGTTGGGAATTTGTATGATTTGATAGTGGGAATAGATCGGATATAAGAAAAAGAGAATTCTGGTGGTCGACGCTGGCGGTAGAGGGGGACGCATGTGCCACATGCGCCGGCGAGTGGCCGCGTGTGAGCAAGCTGTTAAAGGCGCATGTGGGCGTGTGGTAGGGTGTTTGGCCGCGATTTTCACGGTAGTATGTTAGGCGTGAACCGTACTTGCTGTTTATAGGATTAGATGTGAGAAAATGTGGGTGGTGCGAAAAATAAGTTAGGGTCGAGGTGGTGAAGATGAGGGGAGTGAAATTAGGATTTGTGTGGAAAAATGGAGGCTGGGCCGAGGGAGCTGGCGTGGGGAGAGGTGCAGGGCCAAGGGCAGTGAGGGGTGGCCGAGGGGTGGGGGTGAGGTGAGTTGGGTAGAGGGTTGAGGGAAAAGTAGGTCGAGGGTGATACGTGTACGTATATGCAGGCATGTGCACATGTACAGGCGTGGACATGTACATGTATATACATATACGTGAGTAGTGAATTGAGAAAGTATCGTAATCGTGATTCGTATATGTGATCGTATTTGACATGTGTGTTTGTGATCGGATTTTATTATTGGAAATCGTATTTGGAAAATCGTATCGGTATTTGAAAATCGTTTTGGAAATCGAAATTGCATATTTTGAAAGTCACCCTTACAAATGAAATATATTGCAAATCTGGATTGGTTCCGAACAAGCGGGCCGTCTGAGCACGTATGACTATAGTGAGATAGGTCGTTCGGACACATATGACCGCCATTTGGGCTGTCCAGGCACATATGACTATATTGAGATAGACCGCCTGGACACATTGATCATTGGGGGATCAAGTCCATAAGTCTTGCTATATAAGTCACTTATAAGGTAAGAACCATGAGCATTGCATTGCATTGAAATTGATATCGAAAATTGATACTGAAAATTGTATCGGAAATTGTAGGAAATTGATATAAAAAATTGTATCAGAAATTGTATTGGAAGTGTATCGGAAATCATTTCGTATTGGATATTGTTTCGCATCGCATTAATTTGAAAAGTTGCATTATGTTTTTTGGTTGTACTAACACTTGTGTGTTGGTGACTTAGTTCCGTGTGACTTTGTAGCTTGATTTGTATAGAGGTAAAAAGGTAAACTTTATTTGCAAAGAGAAGCATGCTATTTTCTATTTCGTTATTTATTACATTATTACACTTGCTTCTTCGTGTATAATCACATGGTAAGTACATTGAGGCTACTTAGAGGGCGATGTATGTCGCTCATGCTATACTCCGTTGTTGTTTTGCAGATAGACAGGTATATGAGTTAGTACACCCGATGATGGTCAGGAGTAGAGATTTCGAGATATAGGATATTCTGATAAGGATTTCATGAGGAGATGCATTGATGGTTTAATTGAGACGAGAATTTACGGAATTGAGGTTTAAGTATTCATACGGATTTGCCTAGACATTGATATTAATGATTATGATTATTTCGATGATTTTTATTTATATAACTTCCACTGACATCGATTTGCGTTACTTTACTGACGTGTAATTGAATCATGTCGACGTCTTGTATTTTCCTTAGTGAAATACGGCGTATGAGTCGTTTCGAATGTTAAGACTCGGAACGGATCACTCCACACATCGTATGATTAGCTAGTCTAATGATTATTGGAGATGTGAAAAGTCTGGAGACTTCTGTATTCGATGAATAAAAACCCTCATAGAGGACATATCACACTTTGTGTGACGGGAGGAATCCAATTTTCATCATATTTGATAAAAAATTAACTTAGAAAGTCTCTTCATTTAAAGAGTAGGTTCACTGGTTACGCCTAAACCACACCAAAAGAAAAGGGGAAAAAAGCATTACTTCCTCTAGTATATAACAACAACAAGAATTATACCCCGTATATCACAACGACAGCAAAATCGTTAAAGTGGGAAGGTGAGAGTCAATCAAACAATACCTTCATATCAAGGGATAGAGAGTTTGCTACTATTGAGATCCTCGGTTCTATATATACTTGAATAGATGACATAATACTAGAAATATGGTGTGTTGGACTCTATATGTACTGCATAGATGACACAATAATAGAAATATAGTGTACTGATGTACTAGTGAAAGTTTTTAGCACTACTTCCCCTAGTATATACAGGGACCAATTTAAAATTCGTTTACATACATACATCTGTATGACAAAACATACAATATCAAACATTATGTTAGAAACGATAATTTGATTTATCGTTTAGTCCTGTGATGAAGAAAGTAGCAGATTACACTGAAGAATCGCCACAAAATTAGTAGTCTTCACCAAATAGACATAAGCAATGCGGATGAGATCTGAGGAGGCCTCATATGAGGCAAAACATGAGGTCTCTAATCACGCGACGTCACGTGTACAAAAGGGATATGAGGTCTCTAATCACGCGACGCCACGTGTACAAAAGGACCCACTGTTTACTTTTTTTCTTTTTAAAAAAAAGTTCTTTTGTACACGTGGCGTCGCGTGATTGGAGACCTCATATTTTACCTCATGAGGCCTCCTCTGATCTCATCCGTAAGCAATGTGGAAGTGTCTAGCCAGGGCAAGACTAATGGATGTTGTATGTTATTGAACTAACTTCCATTTGGTGTTAGCTGGACTTTCACTTTTCCAGGAGACCGGACTAGACATTATATTGTGGTCAATCATTTATTAGTATTAAGCATTTGTATTTTGACATTGGTTAATAGTATTCATTTTTAATGGAGTCAATGACATATTTTTTCTTGATTTTAAAATATGATAGAATAAAACAAAATGTATTACTAAATTGGTTGCGCTTCTTATATTGTTAAGTATCAGTTGATCGACACAACTTTACGCAATTTTCATTATGGATCATCGGAAAACAACTTCTGTGTAACACATGAGTATAGTTGCGTATATCCGACCTCTCATACATCGACATAGGCAGAAGCCTTTAAGACAATGTGGTAATGTTGTTGCATAGCTTCACTCATTCTGAAATGTAAACAGCTTCGCTCGATCATGCAATTGATAAAGATAACGCACTAATAGTAAAACTAAAAACTAATACTAACGGTTTTAATGATTAGAGAATGTTATGAATGATTATGAAACCGGTAAGGTCGAGCCCAGAGTTTAAACCGCAAAAACATACTTTTGAACAATGCATATATCAAATCGTAAACGATCCGACCCCTCCTCGGATGTTACACAAACGCAAAATCTTAGTACACCAGAACGCTCGATAGTCTTTCATGGGATCCTCGCATGCTCATGTACAACCCCAACTTTCTCTTCTTCCCTTAGACCTTTTTCATTCTTTCATTTCCTCAAATTTCAAATGTAAGAACAATATTAGTATTTTAAACTTATAACAAGTGCCTTAAAATGGATATAAAAAAATAAGAGAAAAAAGATAAGTCTAGCAGACAATCTTTGATGAGGGAGTGTGTTCTCCCCCCACCTGTACCAGAGGCCCCTTAGCCAGGTGGGATGTAAATCGAGGGAAGGCAAAGCAACTAAAGATGAATGAATATACAAGAGCATTAAAGATGCTTCATCATTTCATTAAATCTAAGAATACAAATCCATTCCAGAGGCTATGCAAGAGAATGGAAGGCAGAAGATTCCTTGAGCGAGCATAAATCATGCCCATCACCACTCCTAGAAATATCAGAGGCAACATTCTCTGTACATTAAAATGTGCTAACGCAAAAGCAACTGAACTCATTAGTATTGAACACCACACAGGCATGTACTTGGTCAAGGAAGGGAGAAGGAAACCACGGAACACAATTTCCTCCCAAAGAGGTGCGCACACAACAAGTACCAAGGCGTACAATCCCATTGCCACCGGGTCGCGCGCCATTATCGATTGCTCGACGCTTGATAGGGTAACTGGGGTTGATGGCAGAACAGGCAATAGATTAAGGTTGAGCTGAGAGAGGCGGTTGACCAATGGAAACAAGGCGCATCCAAGTAGGACATCAAACAACCACTTCCCTCTGAGGCTAAATCGAAACCAATCTGATTCAAGTGGTCGGAACCTAGAAAGGCAACGATGAAGAATTAAAATTCCAGCAAGACCTTCAGTAACATCAGTCAAGAGGCTGAACAAAGCCTGTCCTCTGAAAGTTAATGATTCTTTGCTGTGACCAACAAGGTGTGCAGCAAATGGGATCATCCAAGAACCTACAAACCAGAACGAGACAATCCACAGAAGCGTAACCTGCATAACCACAAGTGATGTCTATAAGAGAGATGTAGTGTTTTGCATGCTCAAGCAAAATTGCTTTCATAAACTCCCATATTCGACCCAAGAATGACCTCACTTGGTCAGACGTTAACTAAATTGAGTTTGAGGCCACTACGAGTTGTCTCTTAGAAATAAGACAAGAATCCAGTTACACTACTGAAATGGAAAGGGGTTGCTGATATTGCAACTGAACATATTAATCCAGCAGGACAGCTAAACATACATCTTGATCAAGTCAAGCATGTTTCCAGGAAAAAGCAGACAGAACATTGCTAACTAACGAAGTCGAAATTCATTTCATTCGCTTGAGGCAACATTACAGTTCCCCAAATTTTCAAAATCCTGAACATTTCCTATGACATGCCATACACACAAAACCCCTCCAGAGACGAAACCTTTTTGAACCCGTTCTGAAAAAATTTACATTAATACTTGCCAACAGTTCAAAAAGTATACACCATCATAAAGAAGGATAGACAACTACGACCTGTATGATGGTATGTCCTGTCCATGGCACAGTCCACCGCTTTCCAGTCACTCGTAATATAAGGTCTGCAACCTGAACTAGCATACAACCATTAGCACACAAACATTTTCCACATATTCAATCATTTTCCGAACAGATGTAGATAAAGGGACTTCACAGATTCTGAAGTGTGAGATTACCACATGCGCATAACAAATTTTCAGGAACGCAGTTGTCATGGTATTTCTTTTAGAAATCGATCGGAGCAAGATTCGAACTCTGGATCTCTTTACTTTAAACAACGATAAATTACAATATCAACCAAAAAGCTTAAGCTGATATGGTGGAGTAATATAATCATTTATAAACTTGGATATCATCTTGTTCTACATCTAGTCATCAAATGACAAGATTGATATCAACGAGTTTGCATAGAAAAAAATAATAATAATAAGTCATGTAAAATCAGTAATCCTGCTAAAAAAGAAAAGAAATTAAAGGCTGAAACTACCAGGAGTTACAAATTACAGAAATACGACCCAAATGAAAATAAATGTACTTTGCAATATCATTACTCATTAGCATTTCTCACAAACTATAAAAGTTCAATTTCGTTGTCAAAAATGAAATGCCACTAAGAATATTTCCAGCTTATGAAAGTAAAACAGTAGCAACAGTGCACTGTGACTAAGGTAGAACAAGATTCAAATTAAGTCGCTTAACAAGCTCAGACAAGACACAAATGATTGTCAAAGCATACGCGAAACAAACCAAATGAACAACAATGAGAAGACATGAAAGTAAAACAGTAGCAACAGTGCACTGTGACTAAGGTAGAAAAAGATTCAAATTAAGTCGCTTAACAAGCTCAGACAAGACACAAATGATTGTCAAAGCATACGCAAAACAAACCAAATGAACAACAATGAGAAGACATGGAAAATGGAAGGATACCAGCTCCGCTATCCTTGATATGAAATCCCGCTTTTCGCCGCTTGGTTGTCCAATTTCAGATGTTTGTGAATTCTCTCCCAAAATTTCCTCCCCGGGAAACTTCGGTTGACCTTCACTGTATGAAAGCTCATCATTTCTAAAACATGAAATTTTCCACCTCTGTTACCAAAAAAGGGCCAGTATTAGAAAAATATTAAGGGAAAATAAAAAACGCCTACACAAAGGAGTAACTGCATAAACACTTTTCAACATGAAAGGCCTTGAAGTAATTGAGTATGTTCAGCAGCACGAGCCAACCACATATCAGTGCCGTCTGCTAGTTCATGCAACTTGCATATATTGTGTCAAGCCGCTGATCTACTTCTTTGGTAAGGTCCACAAAAATGTCTACTTTGAAGCAATCCTCTATTACCACAATGAAATATCAAAAGGTACTCATTGATGACAGGGTGGCAAACATCATCATCATCCGTACCCAGTATATCCCAACGACAGCAAAAGCTATCGTAGGGTGGCAAACAACAGATGAAAATGACATATTTAAACAACCAACCCCTTTTTCCTCCTTGAAGACAAGAAAAGACATAAATCAGGGGTGTTGTCACAAGTGAGAAAGAATGGACTATAAAAGTTAGCACCTATGCACATGACCTCTAAGATTGGGAGCTACTCCTTCTATTGCTAATGATGACTCAGATGATTCAGTTTTTCCATATGTTCAGCCATGCAAATCAACCACTAGGGAAACCTAGCCAATCATTTCTTCGAGCCTAGAGCTGCTAGCAAAAATTTTACTACATCTTCATATGTTCAGCCATGCCAACCAACCACGTATTCAAACCTAGCCAGTCATTTCTTTTGAGCCTAGCATTACTAGCAAGAAGTTTACTCTATTTTCATGTATTATATGAATTGTAGTTTCTGTTTAATGCAAGGCCAGGTTGGGAGATGATGCGTCCCACATCGGCCGCGGAGTGCATCCTGGACTGGTGTATAAGGTTGGGTTCAAACTTTTCCCTACAAGCTAGCTTTTGGGGCGAAGTTAGGGGTCCAAAAACCTTATCAAGAGGACTAATCAATGAGCTAGCTTTTGGGGCGAAGTTAGGGGTCCAAAAACCTTATCAAGAGGACTAATCAATGAGCATATGTAAGGCATAACTAATATAAATATCTAAATAAGAAGCAATTCTAATTGTTATAAATCTTCTTATTCCGGAACAGAAGTCTTCATATTCATCATCCTCCCTCCGTTATTAACATTCCATTCTGTATATCTTTTTGTTCATCCCTACGAATGATAAGGCTTTCGAAAGAGGTAGACCTAAAGTCAAGCATCTAGGCCTAGCTATGCAAAACAAGGAAGTCAACACGCAGCATACCATAACTATCCTAGATTGCAAAAAAAAGCAAAGGCGAACAAGAATGCAGAACAATATATGTATGAATTGCATAATTAGAAATTAAGATTAAAGCTCAAGATTTGAACCAAAAAAAAATACCTTTAGAATAGGTCTGGAACGAGGCTCAACAACTCTCAAACCATGGAAGAGAGGGGCTGAAGATTTGATTTTGGGCGTGAATTTTAATGCCCTATCAAAGGTACAGGTCGATGCCGGAAGCCCAGGTCGCCCGAAGAAGGAATAATTAGCAATAGAGAAATTGGAGGTGAGCATGAGATTAATCTGAGATGGAGGAAGTAAAACCCTCGATTGAAGAACCGAAGGAGTGATCGAATTCATGGGTTTGGTGCATATTTTTCAGTAGTTGTGAACAAAACCCTAGGATTCAATTTTTCCCCCTTCTCTTTTTGGCTTTATTCTTGGAAGTTGGAACCATCTAGCACTCGTCTTCACTTGAAGGGAAACATACATACATACATATATATATATATATATATATATATATATATATATATATATATGGCTCTAAAGAAGCGAAGCTGACGTTATTGACCAAGTTGGCACCAAAGAGACAAAGCTGTAAGGCTGTAACTATTGGTTGTTGGAACCCACGGGCCACGGGAAGCCTTTCTTCAATTTTCAAGTGTTCTTTCTCAAAAAAAAAAAAAAAAAAAAAAATCAAGTGTTCGACTTGGAAGCAATAGTCGACAACCAGGAATCTTTTATTTTAACATTTATAAAAATCTACTTTATCAATTTCAATTTTGTATGGTGAGATAGATGATAAAGGAGCAAATGAAAAATCTTTTCTTTAAGTCTTTCTCGTCTAACTCTATCTACTACTCTTCCTATTGATTTAGTAGATTAGACTAAAATTATCTACGTATATTTCAGTTGATTCAATATACATCGTAGGTTTCATGGCGTTTCTTCCAAAAAAATTCTGTCGACATAGACTCAAAAGCAAAAGAGAGATCGAATAATCGATTCACCCTTAAAAGCATTAAACCATCGCCCTTCTAGTTTAGTGAAAGATATATGTCTCATATTCAAAATTCTTCTCCGTAGAAGAAACAATGCCGGGTGTCATAAAAAGTTCATATCTAAACATACCATACCATAGATCGAAACCGATAACATGACATAAACTTCTGCACTATTGTTGCTAAGACTTGAACGTGTATTTTCATATATAATATACTGTTCAGATATCAATTTAACTATGTCATTGGACCCTTACTTTTTCTTACACTAAGATGGAAGTATGTTTCAAACAATACACTGCATAGGATTAAATTCATATACATGACATAATTTAATTTAGTATAACGGAAGATGAGATAAAAAATCCATTTTAGACGGTGTAATCTAACCTTTTTTTTATCCATATGAATAGGTATTATATTTTGGCAATGCCAGAGTAGCAAGTTATTGAAATTCCATGTGCTCAATGAATCTCCCAGCTATAAGTTTCCCAAGTTGAAGCAAGGGATGCTTAAGTTACATTACGTTTTGATTTATTGATAAATAAAGAATGAATGGGAAGATCAATTTCCAGAATACAAAAATCATTTTTTTAAGTTTACCCTAAAATATTTTTACACAAAGTGTAAGGTAAGACTAGGTACATCAAATTGTGAAGCGATCCAACCCCTCACAAGACTTTACGCAAGCGGGAGAGTCTAGTATATCAGGAACGTCATTTTAGATCATAAAATATTTCTTTAGTTGTTAGCTGACACAATGTAGGCCGATTTGTGCTGCTACGCACCACGATGCTACCTGAAAAAGTAGAAAGAGACTATATTTTTGAGACGGATGGAGTATTTGTTAACTTACACTCCAATGCCTCTCAAAGAAGGGATGGATCTCATAGGTCATCCTGGCATTAAAAAGTAGGTAATTCAAATTCTAGGCCATTCTCCACTAGCCATTCGGGTAATTCAGATTCTAGGCCATTCTCCACTAGCCATCTGAATGGAGGTATTGTTTGTCTGTCTCTTACCCTCTCCAGAACCAAGCTATAGCTTTTGATGTCATTGGAATATACTGGGTATGATTGTTTGTTGTTTTTTTACATCTTATCTTTGAAATAAAAATGGGGATAGGATCCCCTCACCGCAAATGAGATGCGGTGACGCGTGACCGCGCGACACGTGGCAGCAAGGGGGGTGGTGAGGCTAGATGAGGGTCACCCGCATCTAGCCTCACCATCCCTCTTTGATGCCACGTGTCGCGTGGTCACAAAGGGGGTGAAGAAAGTGGGGTTAGGTGATCCCAACCCATAAAAATGAGTTCTACTAGTCAGTGTAGCTTTCTTTTAAGGACAAGGGAAAGGGTGTAGCTTGCTTTAATAATGACATCTGATCCAGCAAGCTAGCGCTGAAAAGAGAGATGCGATGTCAAATGAACAGAAAATTTTCTATAAAGAAAGCAGAAAATGGTTCCACATATTACATTGCAACAAAACATCCGATATATTAAGCAATACCAATGGCATGACCCGTACCAGGAAGGCTATTACACATATATATACACTCACATGGCACAGAAAATATACCCCTCATTCTAATAGTTAAATACAACCAGCTTGGACACAATGACCAGTTTCGACATATCCCCTTATTGCACAAACATGCTGCGGGTAGCAGAAGCTTGAGATGAATTCCAACTCGAACAGTTTTGCATCAGCAAGTCAGATGATGTAGTTAAAACATGTTACACCGAATTCTGGCAGATCCACGGCTCACCCACCTGAGAGGGATTACCATCTTGGTTCCTACTCAAGCTCATTGCAGATTTACTGTTCAGCATGGCCATCAAATTCCCACCATGCACCCTTCCTTCTGGAACTTTAGTTCCACATGTTGCTGCACTTCCTCCAGCAGCGTAACTCCAATCAGAAAAACTAGATGAAGAAGTAACGCTGTTATCCATCTGCATAATATCAGCATTCATGTTCTCAAAAGACACAAGCTGTTTCATTTGCTCTGCTTTGCTGAGTTTTGAATCCATCATCAGAGCTCCCAATGAGGCACCGCCATGGACACGCTTTTCCTGAACCAGGGCACCATGAGAAGCACACAACCCGGTCTTGCCACGAGTAAATGAGTTGCATGGATCATCACCTATTCCAAAGATGGAACCAGACTGGCCCCAACAGCATCTCTTCCCTCCACCATGTGCTTTGCAAAAGTCGGTGCTACCTTGAGCACTTTTTCCACATCCTTCAAATTTGCATCTCTTACCTCCACCATGACGCACACAAAAATCAGTCCTTCCCCTGGCACTCTTTGTGCATTCTGGAATCGCACACCTCTTACCACCTCCATGTGCCACACAAAAAAGGGTCCCTCCATGCACACTCTTTGGACACACACTACCTCCTTGGAATGAACATCTTTTCCCTCCCCCATGACCCTTGCAAAATGGCGCGCTCCCTTCTGCACCCTTGTTGCAACCATCAAAAGTGCATCGTTTCCCACCACCATGTGCCTTGCAGAACATTGTGCTTCCTTGAGCACCTTTTGTTCATTCAGGATACTGACATCTTTTGCCACCGCCATGTGAGATACAGAGACCAGAGAGGCCTTCTGCGCTCTTGGTACAGTTTTCTTTCTGACACCTTTTGCCCCCACCATGCCGAATACAAAGTCCAGATTTCCCTCTAGCAGCCCGTGTGCAACCGTCATGGCTACAGCGCCGCCCACCACCATGTGCAATACAGAAATCCGTACGTCCTTCTGCGCTCTTGGTACACCCTAAGAACTCACATCGACGACCACCACCATGAGCCTTGCAGAAAGCAGTTCGACCTTCAGCTCCTTTATGGCAGCCAGTTTCCTGGCATCTTCGACCACCACCATGAGCAATGCAGAGTCCTGATGCACCTCTTGCGCCCTTTGTACAGCCATTGAATTGGCATTGTTTACTATTTGAGCTATGCTGCTGTTGCTGTGTTATTCCAGAACTACAGGTGACTGAGCTTCTTGGAGTCGTTATTAAACAGGAGGAAAGCTCAGGAGACGTTACAGCAGACTTCAACTCATTCACGGCCTTGTTCAAGAAACAACTAGTTCCTGTTCTCTCTCCAACTTGCAGTTGGTGATAGGGGCTGCTATGGTTCCCATGTGATGATATTGTATCTTCATCAGCGTACAGAGCGCCACTAACATGCAAAGGAGTATTAACGACGAGTAGAGGGCTTGAACATGGATGAACACTAGTCAAACCTGACTCAGTAGTTCCACTGGAGAGAGTCAATCCCAGATCAACTTCCGGCCTTGTATGCTTAGCCTTGATACCTGGACTGCTAGGTTCCTTTACGTTAGGGGTTATGTCATTGCCAAGATGCAGAGAGAAATCCAACTCCAAACCCACTGAAGATAATTCCTCTGATTTGGCTGATGAAGTTGATGTGCATGCTGTTGCTGAGCTCCCCTTGCTATCTGAGGAACTAGAGGATTGCCCTAAGCAGAGACACAACAGAGAATCAAGTGGCTGATCCAAGAAGCCGTCTAAGAATCCCCGCTTCCGCTTAATACCCTTCAAGGCAGGCTGCAAAGGTATGAGGGAACCAGCTGTATCAAGGCGTAAAGTGGTATCTGTATTATAACCACCACCAGCTGCATTACTCCCAATTTGGTAGGACTCACCCGTATTCTTAAATGCATTTGAGTCTGGGTTAGCAGCAAAGCACAAAAAATGGAAGCGGGCATCCATCACCTGACAACTATATTACAAGAAACTTATTCACAAGTGGCCTATTAACAAAGTACAGCCTCCTGAATTGCGGGTCAAAACATGTTAGAGAACAAAGTAAAGTTAAAAGTCTCTAATAGCATACACCACACCCCCACTAACAAATCCTGATGTATCACGCCGATCCATGTCTTCGAATCTGAGTATTAAGCTATTATCAGCTGTTACTGAAACATAACATACATGAGGTGGAGATCTTCAGGGGAGCATCAAAAAAATGGATCGTCCTGTTAACAAGTGCAAATTTTGTTAGCTATGTTGAAAAGAGAGAAAGAACTTAAGCCAAAGTCACACTGTCTACTGTAATCAAGAACACCTCTGCTCGAATGCTATAAACATTTCGAACAGTTTTAGTTAATGGTTCTGGCTCTTTTCCTTTTTTCCCCTTTAAGAAATCTTTAGAAAAAGTAAACCTAGGTATCCTTTTTCAAAACATTTATTTCTTATCAGCATGATGTTGGTTTTAATATTACAAGAAAAATTAAAAAGACAAAAATAACACCTAACAGCAAAATGAAAAAAAAAACATGCATCTACAACATCAATAAGCCATTGATAGAGCATCAATACTGCCTTTTATTTGCCTTATTAAAATAATTGTTGGACATATAAATATTAGCTTAACACAAAGTCGGGAACAGACACTGCAAGAAACCGACTTCATGCTGACAAGAAACAATAGTAACACTATTAAGAATTAAGAACAATAGAAGAATGCATAAAATCTACACAGAAAAACTCAAACCATGTTCTCTCAGAATAAATAGAGGGAAAGAAGCGCAGTACACAGCTTCATATCAACTTCACACAAATATGCTTACTCCATAAAGATACTCCAACCTCCTGCACAATGCAAAAGGATCACCAACACCAGACCAAAAGAGCAATTTGGGCCCATCAAAGCTATAGAACTTAATTCGTTTTCAGCAGCAAATGACACAAATTACAAGCATAATAAGGAGATACATCTATCTTTCAGAAGACACCCGTTTCTAAAGCATACAAGAACGGACAGCCTAATTAACATTGATAAGCACAAAAAAAAAAACAAAGACAAAGGTGAAGAATATCAGCCACATAGGTCTTTGAGCTCGAGAAATAAAGTGGTCATCTCCTTCTTTAAGACATAGTAGTCACAAAAACGAAGCCAATTCCACTCTACCTTTTTTTCCTGAGTGAAAACCTCGCAGAGAAATTAGAAAGGCAGCCTTCCCCAAACACTCAAACGCATGCAAAGAACAATAAATGGACTGTATGGGAGGTGCAAGTACCATTACAGACATAAGGGAAGTGATATTTACACTACCCACTTTGATGCACACCTACCCCGTCCCTTAACCATTATCTCCACAACTTAAATTTTTGCTCATTGATCGAAAAGGAAGGGAGCCTAAAAAAGGCAAATACCACTTTGGGACGAAAAAAATGGTTTTAGACTGCACAGAAAGAAAAGTTTTGTGAAAAAATAGAAGGACAGGTGTTTCCTACTCGAGTTCAGAAAGTTGACTGACTAACTAGATTGGACAACAAGAACGGATATTTTGGAGGACCACCAACCTCTGTAGGCAGACTACTCAAGTAACTCGACATGAGAGAAGAATAAAACAGCTCAGGTAATAGTTTCAGTCCATAAACAGTCTCCTGAGGAGGAGAAGGAATTTATGCAATAGCCCGAAAGGCACCCTTTTAAATCATCAAAGATGCAAGGAAAAAAATATTACTTTAAACATCAGAAATTATGTATGGACATTCATCCCAGAAAAATGTAGTACTAACATTTTCCTTTTTTTCATATTACCTTTTTTCATGTTAAGTGTATATGCGATTGCTTCTTCCTTATGCTAGTATCCCAATAGAAATTAAGGCATCCCTCGACACAGAAAGCAAATAAATACAAAATAACGATTAGAAAAGACGCAAATTCAATTATTACAATCCTATCATTTCATTCCCCTCTTCCTCGTCAAATCAGGGGCTAAAACAAAGAACAAAAACAAGAGCACGCACACGAAGCATTAAAAAAAAAAAGGAGGGGTCGGAGGGGGCGAAAGACTTAAAATTTATCAACATTCACCAATCAAAAGCAAATCCGAAAATTAAAGTTTAACTAACATTCGACAATCAGAAGCAAAGAATTTCCAAGAGAATATAACCCCAGCAATAACAACGGATTTCCAACTGAACTAACAGTTAAAAGTCCTGATACACAGTACAAAATTGAACAAAACGCTAAAGCTCAATTCAACACTTAGACGTTAAAACCAATAGAAGAAACGCTACAAAAAAAATCACCAAAACGAACACATTCATGTCAAGAAAAGCATAAAATAGTGAAATTCAATAAAGTAGACCAGGAAAAATACCTAAAGATTTAGTCTTGTATTCATGAAAAGGAGGAAAGATAGCAGGGAAGTAAGATTTTTAGAGAAAAGAGGCAGAAAGTGGGTAGGGCTTCAAGGAGCGGCATCTAATAGGGAAGATGGATCACGGAGAAAAAGATGGGGGTTTTGCGGGTATGTATATAGACGCAGACGCAGATAGGAGCGGGGGGAGAAGGGGAGAGAAAAAAGGAGTTTTTTTGTAATAAGAATGTGAAATTTGACAGGATGAGATCTTGAGAGCCTAAAGTGAATCATAAATCATGCATCGCTGTGTGTACAAATTCAATGTTTTTAAAAAAAATTGCAGCACTCTTTTATTTTTGTACATGTAACGACGCGTGAGTGGAGTCTTCACTTTTAGCCTCACTTTTAACTTCTTATAATTTGAGAGTGGAAATTGAGAAATAATAAGTGGAAAAAAGGAAATGACAAATAGTCGGCTTACTGTACGACTGCCACCTTGCTATGCTTTTTCCCATATGGGTCGAGGTTAATTTTTTTTAGGGCAAAACGTGAAATCTCTCCCTCCGAGATCTACCATTCCAGCTTCAAGAAGTATGTATGGAGGATATAAATCAGGAGTTCAGTGGTCTCTTAGTTTGGGTGAGATTTTACGTAGTTACCCACACAAAGTGTCTCTCTATAAACCACATCTTCGTTTTAGCAGTAAAGTAATGCTCACATTTGTACGCGTGAGGTTAATCTTTTTTTCCTTTCTACTAAATGTTGTTTTTGGACCGGACCAATGAGGGAAAAAATAATAAAAAAAATAAAAGGAATGGGAAATAACCGAATAACCTGTCCGAATATTGTTTGATTCCATCCAAGAATTACTATATCCTATCATGTTGAAGCTCCAATCACGAACGCCGCTTTATACCAAAAATAAATCAATGACTTTTCAAAATATCATAAACCTATAAAGCACACGATCAAATCAATCGTGGCAAAATCAAAGTATCTTTGAGATGCCATCCATACAAATCAATGACTTGTGAGTACAGTCCGGCTCCCTCATCGCAACGAAATTGTGACAAAAAAACCCCACAAAACACGTGAAAGTAAAAACTATGAGATTAGATGAGAAGTAATCAGAAAGAAACATAAAGATAGGTATGTAGACGATGACCCTCACCGAACATTGAAAAGATCCTAAGTGTTAGCGTTAATTGCACCTGGCATCATATTTTTTCACAAAGTTTTAAATATCATCTATACTTTCATTTAATTCGTTTAGCAGCCATACTTATTGATGAAATGTACACTTGGCATCCGGATGACGTGATAATTAAATAATGATGGCGAATTCTAGACCGTAGCCTGGCACTTCCCACCTGGCGAAATTTATTTCCAAATGGTAAAAAAACAAAGGGTAAATTTTAATTCTCTTATATACTTTTTTTTTGACCACATTCTCTTATATACTTAAAAAAGAAGTAGAAAATAGATAAGTTAAATAATTCATTAATTTTAGAGAAGTTGGCGGCGGCTCGTCGCCGTTGGTGGTGCGTTGCGAGTATGGACACCACACTTTGTCCCGGCTTGACCAACTTTTCTTTAAAGAGCCAGTGGGTCCCGCTTTATCGGCGGCCCCCGGTTTTATATTTTTCCAATATAAGATTTAATCAGACATGTTGGGAAAATATACGTAGAACTTGTAATCATTAATCATTATTTTCTTGTTTCACGTATTTTCTCAAGAGTTGTATCATATTAAACAACTGGTTGTTTCTACGTATTAACAACATAAAATTTATTTGCGTGTGCACATATACATGAGTGTATACTATATATGAGGAGTATATATAAACACTATTAATATGTCCTTTCCATTTTACATGAATCGTCTCTTATAGTTTGGGCATCAAGGGAGATAATACTTCTACTATATTCTTTGCTTCCATGGATTACAGTATATGAGGAGTAAATGTATGTACATGTGTGTGTATAGTATTATGAGGAGTAAATGTATGTACGTATGTGTATGTATGGGGAATAAATGTATGTCAATGTTTGTGTATATATATCGTACTTCGGACGAAATATGTTTCCACCATCGTAAAAAAAAAGATTTACGATATAACACATATAGTAATGACATCTAATTTGATGGTTTTTCTCACATGCATATTTTTACAAATCAGGTAGACAATATGTTAGGAAAATTTTTGAAATATCTCAACCTTCAAATCAATAATAAAGTGTACATGTCTATGTATGAATATAAACATTTAATAATATACTACACACAATTGATTAAACATCAGTACACGAGTGTGTTATAGAATTTCTATTTTGATTTGATAGACAAATCTTTCGGAGTTTGACATATATCGATGATGAATATCGTGTGAGTTACATATAAGCCTTTTGATGTAGTCCATAATTCATATACAAATTGAGAAAGGTTTTCAATAAATAGAGGTTTACGTAGAGCTCGCAACACGTTAGAGACATGTTTCTTTTCACTCGCATTCCCAGAGTGACAACTTCACGTCATTATCCGGACCCAGTATATTCCAACGACAGCAAAAGCTATCGTTAGGGTCTGGGGAGAGTAAGTGGTAGACAGACAATACCTCTATCCCAAGAGATAGAGAGTCTGCTTCCAGTGAGACCCCCGACTCTATATTTACCTGCATAAATGATATGATAAATGACAACTTCACAGTTGAACTCGTCTAATTAACACCCCCCACCCCCTCTTTTTTTTTTAGATTAGCAGAAATCAAACTATCGCCATTACAACGGATTTTCTCAAATACTGCATCTGATCACTGGGCTTATGTATTGTCTTTGGGCTATAATTTCTCTCCATGCCATATAATATGGAAGTAGGAGGGAGGTGGGACCAGAATTGAAGTTCATTCAATTTTGAAGATCATTACTGGTAAAACTAATCAATTGAATGAAGAAAAATCCACACTTTATGTCTAAATATTAGACACAAGCTACAAATAGCGCACGCGCGTGCGCGCACACACATATATATACATACACTTCAATTTTGAAGATCATTACTGGTAAAATTAATCAACTGAATGAAGAAAAATCCACACTTTATGTCTAAATATTAGACATAAGCTACAACTAGCGCGTGCGCGCACACACACATACACACACACATATATATATATATGTATGTATGTATGCAAGACATTCTTAATTTGCGGACCCTCATGTTGCAATAAACCATATAACATCATATGATCTTCTGGAGAAAAAATCATATGACAAAATAATTTGCAAGGGTATGATTGTGTATATCCAACCTCCATATTTTGTTATAAACGGGAGCCTCTAAGACAATGGGTTAACGTTGTTGTTGTTAGAAAGCAATTGAAAAACTCGGCGAAGAATTCTAACATGGGAAATTGAGTCCAACTTTGATTAAAAATTGTTGACAAAAACTAGTGAGGCATATTATTATCCATTAAAAAAAAATTTAAAAAAAACGTGTAAGATTGTTAAACAACAAATTCAAAAAAAGGAGACTAACCAACCATTAAAAGTGTGAACAACAATAAATTTTGGAGCCAAACCAAATTAGGAGTTTAAGAAGGTTGAAATGACTTAGTGGGATACTTGGCATGATTGATATTGACCTATGATTTTGCTATAACTATTAGATTGTATGATATTTTGCTATGCTTGTACGACTGTATAATTACAAGATGACGTGACCCATGAAGATGACCCAAGATACATAATACTATGATTCACGATATATGATCTCCATGGTATGAACATATGAGCAGCACTAGACACATGATTTGGTAATAAATGATATATGATACACGATTTATGATATGCAAAGCATGACAAAAGTAACAGCAAACCTTTTAAATGAACATGATCGACCGATGCCACATGCAGAGGCAATCATTATGACTTTGATAGTGAATACATGCTAAGTGCAAAAGCAAGCATCTTAACATGTAACATGATAAGCATGCCATGGCCAATAACAAGCCCCAATGTCATGTCAAGATATGATTACAAAAGTGCAATTACGTGCAAGTACAAACCTCATGATTAAAGAAAGATAATGTGTGTAACGATGATTAATGAGTAAAAGAGAAGCCATATTATGTTTGTAGGCTTGATGACATGTTATGACTACTTATTTGATGAGTGATCATGTGGCACCATACGGAGAGGTGTAGGTCTTGTAAGACTTTAGGGCATTGAGCTAAGGTATATGATCTTTGAACCATTCTTAGTACCTTGTCTTCTAGAAGAAAGATAGAAGTGAAATTTATTTGGTATATGATTATTATCCCTACTAGGCATTATATTTTCCGTCTTTTCAGATGAATATGCATGAGTCAAGCTAGTGAAAAAAATGTTTATTGCTTGAAGCATGACGACCATTGGCGATTTGTTTAGATGATCAGATGATTGTTTTTATTTGAGGAATTCCACACGATAGAAATGCTAAGTTGGAATTATACGCATTTGGTGATGCTGATTATGGTGGTTGCAAGATAGATAGAAAATCCACTAGCTTTAAGTTTATGCATTACCCAAATACTTTGGTTTAAACAACAACTTAGTGATTTTGGCATTATAATGAATAAGATTCCAATTTTCTGCGATAGTACAAGTGCGATCAATCTTTCTCGGAATCCGGTACTTCATTCTAAGGCCAAACACATAGAAGTTCGATACCATTTTCTTCGTGACAATGTTCAAAATGAGGATATAGTCATAAACCATATAAGAACTGATCATCAGGTTGCTGATATTCTTATTAAACCCCTTAGTCAAGTCATTTTTGAAAACTTACGAGCCAAATTAGATATGATGACATACGATACAATTACTTAATTCTATTTTTTTTTGTTGCAAATCATGGAAAAGTTATCGCTAGAAGCAGGCAAGACACATTAAAAATCCTTATTATATATAGTGATTATGCAACGGTCCAAACTTCCCACTTCAGACATTTAGCATCTGGTCACCGTTGGACTGTACATGTCCTAAATAATTGCCTATAATTAATGAACAATTTCTATAACCGTACAAATGGGACAAGGACTAACTCAACAATATGTTCTTGCGGGTACTTTTCAGGAAAAAAAATCTGTATTTATAACTTGAAAGAAACACCAGTTACATAGCAAAGTCGAATATACGTACGTTGTTAATCTATCCTATCTACTATTACAGATATACATAGATTCATGACGACAACATCTAGCTTTTTAGTCTGACTCATAATTTCTTTAGATACAGTTATTGACGGTGGAAGATGTGTAATATTTTCATGAACAAACCGGTTCCGCTAATACCAGATACAAGACAATATTTCCTCTTGCGGGTACTTTCGATATTCTTCATGATAACCGTTGTGCGTTTCTAACACATGTGTATGATTGTGTACATCCGACCCCTCTTTCCATGTCTGTCATAGGCGGGAGCCTATAAGACAATAAGGTAATGTTGTTAGTTGCATATCCATTCCGAATAGAGGTTTCCCGTGTGCTTATGAAAGAATTACGATCCTAAAAATCATGATGCATAATGCAGCGGTTTTATGCATTAAACCACAATGGTCAACTAGTAATCAATCAGTGACACCAAAGGCATCAAAATAATGAGTCTGAAGATTGAACCATGAGCCCGGTAGGTCAAAGCAATACTTAAAAAGGTCATGTTACCATCAATGACCCTATAATTATAGCATTAAAACAAGAAAAGACAGCGAATTTTTTTGGACTCTAACCATTTTGATTATGTTTTGGGCTCATCAGTCGACATGCATAATGTTACACCCAGGGATTTTCAAACTAGCCGTTACGCACTGTTTAACTATTGTGTGACGTTTGGATGTAACAACTCTTCGAATTAAACCAACGATAGCGTAATCGTTACGTTTAGATGAGCTGGTAATTATTTATGTGTATATGGTTGTTAAATATATAGCTGCTAATAATAATAATAATAATAATGACAATAATAATAATAATAATAATAATAATAATAAATAGAGTAGCAATAGAGGATTAGTAATTAAAAGAAAAGAAAAGAAAAAGAAATTAATTTAACTAAATTAGTAAATAGAGGGAAGATAAAGATTAAAAAATTAAAAAAAAAAGGAGTCAAGTAAATAACGTGATTGGGGGGAGTAACTGTTCCCCCCAAATTTCTAAACGTGGGAATAAATAGCAAGGGTGGGGGGAATGAAACATCAACAAGAAATTATTATAAAAAAAAAAAAAGAGAGCAAAAGCAACTAAAGGGAGATGGGGGTAACGGAGAAGGCTGCAGCGCCTGGAGGAGGAAGAAAAAAAAAAAAGAAGAGAGAAAAGAGAAGAAAGAGAAGGGAGAAGAAGAAGAGAGAGAAAAGTCAACCGGGTTTATTTCCATTGCGTAGTTTGTCTGCAAACCCAGGTAGGTTCCTTTTCCCCCTCCGATTGGTGCAAATTCAAGCATGCTTTAGTGGTATTTTCTTGGTGTTTTTGTTGTTTTAATTGTTGAGATCCATAACATGTGGTTTGATCTGTGAAGAGCATGAGTTTTGATGACTGTGAATACGTTGATGGTGATGAGATGCGTATATGTTGTTTGCGTGTGTCTGTTTGATTTTAGGGAAAACTTTGATAATTAAAATGGTAAAAACTCTTGCAGATTAAGGACTTTTCATTTTGTTTTGGCCTTAGAATAGTTTCCCATAGACTGGAAATAGGCGAAAATATAGATTGGGGTCGAAAAACGGTCGCCGGAGGTCGCCGGACCGCCGCACGCGCCGCCGGAAGCGGCCGCGCGTGTTCTGCACGCGCGCGCAACAGCCGCACACGCGTCTGACAGCTCCAGCCTCGATCCTGCATATTTAAAATAAAAAAAAAATGGGTAAGGAGGCGAAAAGGGCCGAAGGCCCTGACTTGTAGCAGGCCAGTCCTAACGGGCTGGCTGCATATTCAGCAGCCGGCCCATTTCCGTCTTAATTTAAAAAAAAAAAAAAAAATCTTTCAAGGGTCAGCCGGCAGCGGACCGGGCCGAATGGCCAACGGGCCGGGCCAGCTGCTAGCCGGCCCAATAGCGCAAAAAAAAAAAGGAAATGAGGGTAAGCAGGCCGGACCTGTTCGCTTCAAACGGACCAGGGCTGGCCGAAATTAAAGAGGCCAGCCCAATGTGTTTAGGGATATTAGAAATAAATTCTGAAATGTTTTAAATTCTTATAATGGATATTAAATTAATTAAAAATGGAAATAATTAAGGGAAAAATATAAATAAATATCAGAAAATTATAAATAAATTCCAGAAATTATGAAATGTTATAATTAAATTATTTTCACTAAATTTCAGTAATTATGATAATTTATTTAATTTGGATAACTAGGTAATAAATAGAAATAAATTAAGGAAAATAGGGAAAAATATAGAAAAGGCACAATAAATACATATAAGCCGTAGAATAATAATTTTAACCTCAAACAACATTAAATCATTATTTAAAGAATAGATGAACCTAGATTTGAGCGCCGGAGGATGGTGAGGATGGGCCAGGGGCCTCAGGCGTTGTGCTGTTTGCATTCATGGCACGTGCATTTGCATGATGGTGGGTCGTGACGTACGGGTCACGGGCGCTCAGGATGGTGTACGGTGGCGGGGCCAAGTACACTCAGGATGGTGACTGTGGGTGGGTACGACCCACAGCCACTCAGTTAGGACCCGGGTTCATGCATTGCATGGCGGAGTTATCGGCATCTTGTGTGACATGACTTTGTTGCGTGTGACACGCATAGTAGGACATGCATCACGTTGTTGCGCATTTTTATCTGGAGTGAATTACTTTTCCGTATTCATATGCTTATGTGATATCATGTTTTACGTGCTGTGTGTTATATCATTTTTGGATGCTTGTCTTGTACTTCTTGGAGGCAGGTGCCTACTGAGTGATTTCCCAGTCACTCACCCCTACTTTCCCCCCCCCCCCCACCAGGTGAGCAGTAAGAGACTTATGACTACATCTTTGTTGAGGACGGGGCTGATACAAGGGAGTGGGCAGACTGATGGTCGCGCTTAGGATATAAAAGGACCCTGCGACTGTTGTTCTTTATTTTATTGGGATCTCATCAGACATCATCTTGTTAGAGTTTCAGACTTACATTATTGTCAGGACTTGGCTTATTATTGTATTAAGGAAATTTTATTTATCAAGAAAACTTTATGTTGTTGGATTTCGTTTCCGCGCGAAAAATTTCTACATCTTTTCGGACATGTTGGAAATTGTTTCGACGCTTTGTATTCTCCTCAGTGAGATACGGCGGGTGCACTGTTTCCGATGTTAGGGTTCGGGAGCGGGGCGCTACAGGTGGTATCAGAGCCGAGGCTTCAGATCCGCCTCGGAAACGCAGGACTAACTAGATCACCCAAACATAAGCTATGATCTCTACCTAAGAACAATGATTATACCCCTAATAAATGAAGTAGACCTAAGTTATGATCGGGTTAAGGGAGGTGTGTGCCGTTGGTGAGCTTTCTCTATTAAATAATTGTTGTACCCCTGAACTTTCGCGTGAGCCCCATAAATGCTCAAGTCTCCCTATTACTCTCGTCAATCCGAATTCTCGTCAAGGTTTGCATGAAATCCAAGAAAATACCATCGTGTCATGAACGATCTGGCAAAAGAGGCAACGGTGGTTATGGTAATGATCACCAGGACCAAGGGGTCATCCTCCAGGCATCGGCCGACACATGGCCACCACCTTGGCGTAACAGTGACTGTAGACTATGTAGTGCCAGGAGCAGCTGAACTATCGTCTCTGCCGCTGGCGTCAACGGATATGAGATTCTACTATATGGAAATGCATGATGTTTTTTTTTTACAAGTGGGGGCACTGAGCAAAGGCCGGCACCACCATCACAACAGAATCAAGAACAGCATAAAGGGAAGCAAGGATCGGTGCACATATCCACGTGAATGACTGATGTGGACAGCATAAAGAATGGCGACGTCGTAGCGGAATTCAACCTCCGGCGACCATATATCAATGACTCATCGTCAGTACAGATGATGTAATCAGAGATAAATGATCAGAGTTGCACAGTAGAAGCGTGGGGTTTCTTAAGTCACGTAAGTTCAGAAGAGTGAGCTTCAGTGGATCCTAAGAAGATTAAGGATATCATCAAGTAGCACTGACCGACCAAGATGACTGAAGTGAGGGGTTTTCTTAGTGTGATCAGCTGCTACACGGAATTCGTTTGAGAATTTCCGTTGATACTGGTGTCCCTGAGCAGACGTAAGCATAAGAATGCAAAGTTTGAGTGGACAGTTGATATCAGCAAAAATATCAACAAAGCTTTGCTGAGCCCAAAAAAAAAAAAAAAAACCATAAAAAAAATGAAAACCTTAAGCAGAATACCATAATACAGAATGTTGCTAATTAACTATATACACACGTACTGATTAATACAACATACTTTGACGGCAGAATTCTGCATAACAACCACGTACTAGAACATTAACATACAAAATCCAGCATAATTACGCCAAGAGATATAACACAGTACAAAAAAAAAGAGGAGAGGTATCACATAACATAATGAACTATAAATATACAACGACATAAGTTAACAATATATATATGTATATATAAATATAGACGCACACGCACACTTATACATATATATATATTTATATGTAAATATATACATATATGCATATACATACAAAGCGACCAAATGAAGATCCGCAGCAATAGGTAAAAAAAAAATCAATAAATAATACGATAAGTCAAAACTATATTTACTAAACGACGACTATTGGGAAAAAAAATAATAATAATAATCAACTTAGGAACTCATAACGGTTATGCTGCTGTTAAGGCACTTCATGGGTTGCGAACCCATAGAGTAATACATAATTATAAAACAAAAAAAAACACTCAATCTCGTACAAAAAAAACACATGGCTACTCACAATTTGTTACAACATCAGAGATATAATAAGTCGATCTAAGAAGATATACAAAAAGATACACGGAACGAAAAGATAATTAAATGATGTTAAGTAAATATACACAAGTATACACACAATTGTATCTAGGACACCGCGACATAACTAATGCAGCAAGACAATGATAAACATCATAACGACAACAGACAACACTGTTACAAGGAATACAGTAACACATATACTTTTCATACAAGACATGAGGTACGATGTAAGTATACAGCTGAAGTAAACATGCTAAATACGAGTTACGAACGACATAGTATGGCATGACATCATAGAAATAGATTAAAGTATAAACAACTTAATAATACGAAATATAAAAGGAAATAAAAATAAAAAAAATAAAAAAAAATATAGTAATATATATATATATATCGTACCTGAACACCTAAATGAATTATATATGTACATTAAAGTAAAATTTAGGCATTTATGCATTTCTTTCGTCGTTATTTATATAACGATATTTATACAACAATAAGATAAGCTAGTACGAAAAATATAGAGTACACGTAACAAATATCATTAACGACTAACATATGTACAAAAGAGAGGTCACGATAAACAAAGACTAAAATGAATGCGCATAATGTGTGCACTCTTTAAAACTCAACTAACAAACAATATAAATATAATACACGTGACAGACTGCAGATAACGATTGTGAATCCATGAGCCGCGTATGATACACAATTCCTACATGCGTATGACATAAGGATACACAACATACTATATATATATCTATACCAAACATGTTTAACAACTTAACAATTAAAACGACAACACATGTTAAAAAAAAAAACTCGTGTATGTTGATGTATAGTAGACCGAGCTACGTTGAGCATTGCATTCCATCCCCAACCCGATGAGCAGTAGGAGAGGATGATGCAGACTCTGGAGGACATACTGAAGGCTTGCGCACTGGACTTCAGAAGAAACTGGGATGGTATGATCAAGTATATTAACAACAACAGATACCATAACGCCGCCGACGTGGCACTGTTGGAGGTGCTTTATAAGCGGAAGTGTGGGCTCCTTTCGATTGGGACGAAGTTGGAGAGCGTACTATTACCGGTCCAGAACTAGTTGAGCAGACCAAAAAGAAGATAAAGTTGATTCGAGAAAGGCTTAAGGTTGCCCAACACAGAAGCAAGAGTTGGACAGATTCGAAGAGGCGTGTCCTATGGAGGTTGCTGTCAGGGACAAGGTTTACTTGAAGGTGTTACCTATGAAGAGTGTGGCACAACTTGTTCTGAAGGGTAAGCTGAGGCCTCGGTAAATTAGCCCTTACTAGGTGCTCGAAAAGATTGGTTGTTAGCTTACCTTTTGGCATTATCTACGACGCTAGCCCAAGTGCGCAATGTATTCCATGTTTCTCAGCTAAGGAGGTACTTGCAGACATTAGTCGTGTATTAGCCACACCACCTCCAAGAATTAGACCGGACGCGTCATATGAAAAGACTCCTGCTCGAATCATGGATCGCAAAGATCATGAGCTAAGGAGGAGAATCATTCCGTATGTCAAGGTGCAGTGGGGAATCACAGAGAAAAACGAAGCGACGTGGGAACTGGAGGATTAGATGTGCGGACGCTATTCCTACCTATGCGATTAAGGTACGTCAAGTTTCGAGGACGAAACTTCTTGTAAGGAGGGTAGGATGTTACACCCAGGGATTTTCAAACTAGCCGTTACGCACTGTTTAACTATTGTGTGACGTTTGGATGTAACAACTCTTCGAATTAAACCAACGATAGCGTAATCGTTACGTTTAGATGAGCTGGTAATTATTTATGTGTATATGGTTGTTAAATATATAGCTGCTAATAATAATAATAATAATGACAATAATAATAATAATAATAATAATAATAATAATAATAATAATAATAATAATAAATAGAGTAGCAATAGAGGATTAGTAATTAAAAGAAAAGAAAAGAAAAAGAAATTAATTTAACTAAATTAGTAAATAGAGGGAAGATAAAGATTAAAAAATTAAAAAAAAAAAAGGAGTTAAGTAAATAACGTGATTGGGGGGAGTAACTGTTCCCCCCAAATTTCTAAATGTGGGAATAAATAGCAAGGGTGGGGGGAATGAAACATCAACAAGAAATTATTATAAAAAAAAAAAAGAGCAAAAGCAACTAAAGGGAGATGGGGGTAACGGAGAAGGCTGCAGCGCCTGGAGGAGGAAGAAAAAAAAAAAGAAGAAGAGAGAGAAGAGAAGAAAGAGAAGGGAGAAGAAGAAGAGAGAGAAAAGTCAACCGGGTTTATTTCCATTGCGTAGTTTGTCTGCAAACCCAGGTAGGTTCCTTTTCCCTCTCCGATTGGTGCAAATTCAAGCATGCTTTAGTGGTATTTTCTTGGTGTTTTTGTTGTTTTAATTGTTGAGATCCATAACATGTGGTTTGATCTGTGAAGAGCATGAGTTTTGATGACTGTGAATACGTTGATGGTGATGAGATGCGTATATGTTGTTTGCGTGTGTCTGTTTGATTTTAAGGAAAACTTTGATAATTAAAATGGTAAAAACTCTTGCAGATTAAGGACTTTTCATTTTGTTTTGGCCTTAGAATAGTTTCCCATAGACTGGAAATAGGCGAAAATATAGATCGGGGTCGAAAAACGGTCGCCGGAGGTCGCCGGACCGCCGCACGCGCCGCCGGAAGCGGCCGCGCGTGTTCTGCACGCGCGCGCAACAGCCGCACGCGCGTCTGACAGCTCCAGCCTCGATCCTGCATATTTAAAATAAAAAAAAAATGGGTAAGGAGGCGAAAAGGGCCGAAGGCCCTGACTTGTAGCAGGCCAGTCCTAACGGGCTGGCTGCATATTCAGCAGCCGGCCCATTTCCGTCTTAATTTAAAAAAAAAAAAAAATCTTTCAAGGGTCAGCCGGCAGCGGACCGGGCCGAATGGCCAGCGGACCGGGCCGAATGGCCAACGGGCCGGGCCAGCTGCTAGTCGGCCCAATAGCGCGAAAAAAAAAAGGAAATGAGGGTAAGCAGGCCGGACCTGTTTGCTTCAAACGGACCAGGGCTGGCCGAAATTAAAGAGGCCAGCCCAATGTGTTTAGGGATATTAGAAATAAATTCTGAAATGTTTTAAATTCTTATAATGGATATTAAATTAATTAAAAATGGAAATAATTAAGGGAAAAATATAAATAAATATCAGAAAATTATAAATAAATTCCAGAAATTATGAAATGTTATAATTAAATTATTTTCACTAAATTTCAGTAATTATGATAATTTATTTAATTTGGATAACTAGGTAATAAATAGAAATAAATTAAGGAAAATAGGGAAAAATATAGAAAAGGCACAATAAATACATATAAGCCGTAGAATAATAATTTTAACCTCAAACAACATTAAATCATTATTTAAAGAATAGATGAACCTAGATTTGAGCGCCGGAGGATGGTGAGGATGGGCCAGGGGCCTCAGGCGTTGTGCTGTTTGCATTCATGGCACGTGCATTTGCATGATGGTGGGTCGTGACGTACGGGTCACGGGCGCTCAGGATGGTGTACGGTGGCGGGGCCAAGTACACTCAGGATGGTGACTGTGGGTGGGTACGACCCACAGCCACTCAGTTAGGACCCGGGTTCATGCATTGCATGGCGGAGTTATCGGCATCTTGTGTGACATGACTTTGTTGCGTGTGACACGCATAGTAGGACATGCATCACGTTGTTGCGCATTTTTATCTGGAGTGAATTACTTTTCCGTATTCATATGCTTATGTGATATCATGTTTTACGTGCTGTGTGTTATATCATTTTTGGATGCTTGTCTTGTACTTCTTGGAGGCAGGTGCCTACTGAGTGATTTCCCAGTCACTCACCCCTACTTTCCCCCCCCCCCACCAGGTGAGCAGTAAGAGACTTATGACTACATCTTTGTTGAGGACGGGGCTGATACAAGGGAGTGGGCAGACTGATGGTCGCGCTTAGGATATAAAAGGACCCTGCGACTGTTGTTCTTTATTTTATTGGGATCTCATCAGACATCATCTTGTTAGAGTTTCAGACTTACATTATTGTCAGGACTTGGCTTATTATTGTATTAAGGAAATTTTATTTATCAAGAAAACTTTATGTTGTTGGATTTCGTTTCCGCGCGAAAAATTTCTACATCTTTTCGGACATGTTGGAAATTGTTTCGACGCTTTGTATTCTCCTCAGTGAGATACGGCGGGTGCACTGTTTCCGATGTTAGGGTTCGGGAGCGGGGCGCTACACATAAAGACGATTTTTGTTTCTGTTCGTCTGTTTGACGAAGAAGGAATAACAAGAATTGTTTATTTAGTTTTGGTGTTTTGTGATTATTATTTGTTGTATTAAGTCATTACCCAGTAGCATCATGCATGGAGATGATCCATACAACATTATTGCCCGTTGAATAATAGTATAAAGCAATATTACCTCATTGTCTTAGAAACTCTCGTCTATGATAAGATATGGGGGTTCGAATGTCTACAACCATACTCAAGTGTTAGAAGCATATAGAGGTTGTTTCTCGATGACCCATAATGAAAATTGCATCAAAATGTGACGATCAATTGCTACTTCACAATAAAAAAACGCAATCAATTCAGTAATTCATTTTGCTTTATTCTATCATATTCCAAAGTCAAGAGTGTGTTTTTGACTCCGTTAAAAATATACATGTGTTGAAATATGTATTACATCCGTCTTAAAAATATTGTTTTAGTTGTCTGTTTAACATATTGTAATTTGTAATAAGCTGAAAAATCAACTAATACAATATTTTTAGGATAAATGGACTATGTGTTTTTCGTTTCACTCTGAGAAATAGACAGAGACCGTACAATAGCATTCGGTTTTTACCACCATAACTATTATATATATTCCACAAAATTGTGTTGTGTATGCTTGTACAATAATTTATTCGAGTTAATTGCACCTGTTATCCATTCTTTTCTACCAAGTTTTAAGTAGCATCCAATGTTTCATGAAACACACTTGCCATCCAGACTTATAGGGTTAATAGACACCTGACATCCATGCTGACGTCATAAAGGCAATTTTCATTTATTTTTTAAAAGTTTATAGAAAAAATAATTCAAAAATAAAAAGAAAAACCCCACCCCCACCCCTACCCCCACCGCCACCCCCACCCCCACACCAACCCCCCACCATCCACCTCCCTCCCCCATCTTCCTCCATCTCCATCTTCTTCCTCCATCTCCATCTTCTTTCTCCATTTCCATCTACCAAGGCCTCCTCAAGGTAATTAAATTGTTTCTCTCACACCAAACAAAAAGCATGGCAACATGATTTTGTTAGTTAATGTATCTTATTTTGACGACTCATTGTTTTTATTTGTGCCTATGGGTTCAGACACTATACGGCTCAGGTGCAAGAAAATTTTTGGTTTTTGGACTCGGGCCGCTCGGATGTACTCCACAACGTAGACGTGATAGCAACGATGAGGAATGTGTTCCTGAAAGTGAAATGAATCAACTGGCTCTTAATTACAACCAAGCACTTAAAACTATGGTGAAAGGATTGGATGGAGGATGAAGATGGAAATGGAGAAAGAAGATGGAGATGGAGGAAGAAGATGGAGATGGAGGAAGATGGGGGAGAGAGGTGGATGGTGGGGGGTTGGTGTGGGGGTGGGGGTGGGGGTGGAGGTGAGGTTTTTCTTTTTATTTTTGAATTATTTTTTATATAAACTTTTAAAAAATAAATGAAAATTGTCTTTATGACGTCAGCATGGATGCCAGGTGTCTATTAACCCTATAAGTCTGGATGGCAAGTGTGTTTCATGGAACATTGGATGCTACTTAAAACTTGGTGGAAAAGAATGGATACCAAGTGCAATTAACTCTAATTTATTCTTACTGTTTGACATTTGATTCTGATGATGTCGGATTATATCACCAAGTATAAAGTTGGATGTGGTGCCGTTAGATCTCCGTCAGTTGTCCGTAAAAGGCGGGTAGCTGACCTGCACAAAGGAAAAGGATCAGAGGACCCGGGATCAAGTCAGTTAAGGCCATCTTTGGAGAGGTTCATATATTGATGAAGGTTTTGTAATAAGGTTTTCTGGTAAACCTGCGTTTTCACAGTGTCGAAGACGATTGACTGTAGTAAGTTGTGAAAAAGTAGCTTGTCATAGCTCGTCTTTCTATCTCCTGCTGCTCTGCCTTTTTATATGACGGCTTGGGCCAATGCATGGGCAGAGCCCGAAAAACGTGACAGGCAAGGAGGTCATTTGGATGACTCCTGCTCTTGCATGGTCGCCACGTGGCTCGGTACTGAGCTGAGTAAGCTAGTTGGGGACACCTGGCTGGGAGTTTCACCTGGTAGAATTACCTAGGGTGAACTCCTAGAACCGAGATGAAATCCTCTAGAAGCACTCAGAAGTGCCCGAGACGGCTTAGAGTGTGGGATCAGCTTGCCGAGATTTAAGTAGCCGACTTCAAAGAGCATTGGTGGGCCTTTCATGATGCTCGTAGCTGACGCCACAAAGGTGGTCCGAGACCTGTAGGTAAATCGGATCCGAGGCCGAGTACAACCCTTTGGCCGAGATGGGGCTGTAGGCCGAGATGAGGCCTTGAGGCCAATGTGAGATCTTTAGCCCCAGAGGGCGCCGTGACCGCGTGGCCGAGATGGCGAAGTGGCCCTGTGGCCGAGATGGACTGTTTGTCCGCATATAACCTGGTCAACCTCCGGGCCGACCCACCATACTTAGTTACTTTTACACCCTTACTTCAGCGTTGACCGTTATTGACTAACGGGGGGTATTTTTTGGCTCATTACTTGCCCCCCAGATTAGTTTGGCCGAGCTGAACTGAGAGGGCAGGCTGATCTGCTCAGATTTTTCCTATGTCGTCCTTCCCTTGATGACGTGTTAGCCTCTGATTAGGCCGCTCAGCGTACTTATTAGGGGCACAGAGTACGAAACGCTATTGAGAGCTTCTGGCCGAACTGATCAGTTAATTCTGACTAGATTCTTAGGCAGGTTTTCTGTTCTGGCACGTGTCAGATTCTGATTGCCTCGGTCTGCGCATTTACTGTTCGCGCAGAGCACGAAGCGTCAGCTGCGCACCTTTTTGGATTCCGCCGTTTCACGAATCGAGGACCATTTATTTCAGGCGATTCTTGGGCTGCCGAGACGTAGCCCTATAAATAGGTCTTCCCCAAACCATTTTTCCTCTTTATTTGCTCTCACTTTCTTACTCCGGCAATTTACTTTCTTCTCCGGCGAATTCCTTTGATTCCAGCGACTTCCAGCCTCTTTCAGCCTGAGCTTCGTCTTCCTCCGGTCTCCTCCCTCTTCCAAAGTTTCTGTAAGTCTTCTCCTTTCATCTTCATTATGTCTTCTGCTTCTCTAGATTCTCAAAACCCTTCTGAAGGTGGTTCTTACGCCGCCGGGGGCGAGAAAGCTGTTGTTTCTTCGTCGCCGTCTGGCAGAACTGTCTACAGTTTACTCCAGTCTACCGGGGACTCTGCTCAGTCCAGCAGAAAAATACACACACGCATATATATATATATATATATATATATATATATATATATATATATATATATATATATATTAACATTACTTCCCATTTATAAAATCACATATATAACATCATAAGTATAAACATCGTCCCGACAATTTAATTTATGTTAGACCAATAAATTTGAAATCTCTCTATTATTTCTCTTGCCCCCGGCATCAGCCGCCACCAATATTAAACTTGCGCCGGCGGATCACACGTTGCCGGCCGGCAGTCAAAGTTATTGTACTCCCCAAGCTCTTGCAGTCATACTTATTTTAGTTCGTTTGCCTTAACACGATTGGAAATAGGGATGGCAATTTCAGACACGACACGAAACACGACCTGAACCTGACACGAATTTTTGCGGGTATGAGTATGATCTTGGCGGGTTTCGTGTACAAATCGGGTAAGACCTGAAAGATACCCACCAACGGCGAGTCGTGTCCAGGTATACCCGCGGGTACCAGTTTATATCCGTTTATACACGAAATTTTAAAAATATGTTTTAAATAGAATTTATAATTAATAAAAAATAAATTTTTTCAAAAAAAGACTATCGCGCTACTAAGTAACCCTACTCGGTTCCCCTTTCCTCCATTCCCAAATCATATTTCTTTAATCTATTATTGCATAGTCAAGTGATTTGAGTTTAGATGACCTTGTATCCGTAGTCGTTTAAGTACATGAAACCTGAAAAATACACGAAACATGAAATTACCTGAAAATGCATGAAATGGCATGTACACGACTTGAAATATTTGTACTTGTCAAGTTCGTGGGTATACCCAATACACGACATAAAACCTGAGATGTACAGGTTTGAGTATCTACATCCATACACGCGAAGCAAATGGGTAAGGTATGGGTATGACACTTTGATACACGAAACATGAAAAACACGAAACACGATACACGACCTGTTTGAAAGATATTTTGATGGATAAAAACAGTTTAGCTATGGTCATTTGATTCCTCTGTCTACCCCACCCCCTTCCTTACCGCCTCCTTCAACTTGCTCAAAAAGATAATCATTTTTATGTAATTTACTTACCTCTAGCAAAACGTTAACTATTGCAAACAACGTAAGTTTGTCATATACGCTGAAAGTATTATCCCACTTGTTTATTTTCTTACAACATGCTTCAGATCAGTAGGAACTACTCTCCAGTTTCTATGCGTATACACATTCATACACACATATATATACATGGATATATATACGCACATACTTATATATGCACACAAACAAAAAAAAAAACATTTATATGTGTCTACGCGTGTATATAAAAGCAGTCGTAATAGTGCTCAAGTTTCATGACGGAAAAAAATAGTAAAAAATAGAGCAGTCCCGAACAGCGGATGAGATCTGAGGAGGCCCATTATGAGGCAAAGTATGAGGCCTCCAATCACGCGACGCCACATGTACAAAAGAGCCTTTTTTAAAAAAAGAAAAAAATAATCAGCGGGCCATTTTGTACATGTGGCGTTGCATGATTAGATGCCTCATATTTTACCTTATAATAAGCCTCCTCATATCTCATCCGTCCAAACCCGGATGAGATCTGAGGAGGCCCATTATGAGGCAAAGTATGAGGCCTCCAATCACGCGACGCCACATGTACAAAAGAGCCTTTTTTAAAAGATAAAGAAAAGGATGGAACTTGGGAAATTGTAATAATTAGACGGGCTGTAGTTCTTTGAGAAAAAGTAAAAGAAAAAACATAAAAAGTATACAATTATGATAAGAATTGAAATTTTCTCATAAAGTTAAAAATATTTTTGGCAAAAATATTTCAGAGGATATAAGATGTCTTTTTGACAAAAATGTCCTATAAAAAAAAATTGAGACGATAATATCAAAATGACGGCACGTAGTACTTCAACGTCAAAATTTATATCTATTATTTCTCCCTAGCCAACATTCCGGCCAAGTCCTCCCGTCAAATCGGCGTCCCATAAAGTTTAATCCCAACCCTACCATGGAAACAGATTCAGTGAACACGGCCAATAGGATGACGCGTCTAATATGCGTCTGACACGTGTCTCCCTGTTAAAAAAAAATTAAACCGACATGGACCATGCTGCATCGTCACGTGTCAAATGCTGACCAGGCGTGTCTGACACGTCCGCCTATGTCAGCGTCACCGAAGTTTTTCCCACCCACCATGGCCTGCCTTTTCTCCTCCCTGCTACAATCAACGAATTTCCCCCCTTTTGCCTATTCTTCATCAAGCCCGACTAGCAGCAGCCATGAGGCTGTTCATCCCTAATTATGCGCTACAATTTGAAGAGATGCATCACAATGAGGTTGGACATATTGTTTGGATCGGACCTTTGGTCCTGCAGAAATGCACGTGAGAAGCTATGAAATTGTTACTCTAAAAAAACTCTCCGATGTTCAAGTTAATCGCGTGCGTGTTTATAATTGTCAGTTAAGTTTTTTGAGTTTAAGAAAATATCCATCTCTTTTTAGAAATGTCTTATATTTTGAGAAGAATGTTTTTTTCCATTATGTATGAACGCGTCCTCTGACGAGTGTGAATTCATTCCTTTTATATACTTTGACAAGCTAATGCATGTGTGGCACTATAAGATGCTGCCACGTGTTCTATCATGCTTATGCATAGCTGATAAGTGGCACAACGTGTGTCACGTTGCATGGTGAAGTTGCTTATATGGTGTGAAATGCCTCGAGCTGAAGTTGCTTGGCTTGGTTTCTGTGTACTCGCCAGTAAAGCGGACCTGGTGGCCCTAGCTGACCTGACGCTTGCAGCCAAGGTGTCGTGACTGGGGGTTGGTTAACTTTATGCAAGTTTCGAGGATGACTGGTTGGGGTCGACCTCACAGTAGCGGCTGATTTGCTTGTGGCGTCAGCGTTGAGGGGGAGTCTTGCGTCCCCTGGGTACCGTCGGCGCAACTGGGTATTTGGACCCTAGCACCTGATGTGAGTCATGGGCGACCTAGGCCTTTGTGGGGTTAGATTGTGGAAGCTTGAACTAGTTATACTTGTAGCTTTTCGGATAGTGTTGGTTTTATCCTCGTCACATGAAGTCAAAAAGTGGTGGATGCTTTAACTAGGGTTGTTAACAAGCCGAATAGTTGGTTTTTGAGTTCAGAATAATGAAGAGTTTGGCTCGTGTAACATGTCGAGGCTTATGACATGTTTAAGTTTCGCACAGTAACGCTATAACTTCTTAAACGAGCGTAACTGGGCCTGCTCGTTTATATA
Organism: Eustoma russellianum; assembly: GCA_036186865.1. Classification (NCBI taxonomy): domain Eukaryota; kingdom Viridiplantae; phylum Streptophyta; class Magnoliopsida; order Gentianales; family Gentianaceae; genus Eustoma; species Eustoma russellianum. The sequence goes on along the minus strand of AP025068.1, from coordinate 2,135,947 downwards.
AACAAATCTTATTAGATCTTTAAAATTAACTCGTTTAATTAGATTTAACAAACAAACTCGAATGAGATTCGAACTGTTCACGAATAATTTCATTCGTTAAATAACCATATTCTCATCCCAAGCTATGGGGAGTTGTCCGCAGATATACTGATGATGGACTTCTTTTACTTTGGGGCAGAATTTTTAGGGTTCAGATCGCCTGACCCTTTTTAGGAGGATTAAATGACCCACTGACACGTGCCACGTGGCGGGCGGTCGCGCGGTCGTGAGGGGGGTGAGGCGCGCGGGGGTCAGGGGATCCCGCTCCGAATTTTTATATGAAATCACGGCTTGTTACGACTTTGGAGGACATCAGTTGTGCACTTTGATCTTCTATTTTGATAACTGTCACAGCCCCAAGGAGCTGCATGGAGGATGTAAATCAATAGTCCATCGGTCTTCTAGATTGGGTGAGATCTTACGCAGTTACCCACACAAAATGCTCCTCCACAAACCAAGTTTTTGGCGTTATCTTCTATTTTGCTATGTAGAAATGAGGGGAGAGAGAGGAGTGATTAAAAAAAGACAGAGAATAAGAGGGGACGGAAAATCAGAGAGAAAATTGAAATTAGAGATCAAAAATCAAAAGCCGAATCTTAAGTTCTAAGTCCAATTCAACTATACTATATCTTGGAACATCAAAGGGTTTTCTGGGTTTGTATAACGGTTAGTGGAGTTATTCAATTAAATACATGTACCTAACACCATAGCAAATGAACATATCACCAAAGGGGTTCATTTTATTTCATCAAAAGAAATGAAGGAAACTGTACATCGAATATTGTCAGTCTATTATATATTCTCTATCATTTACTCACTATTAGTCTTTATCCCATGTTTCTAAGAAATATGAATATTGTGAACTCTATCATAGATCATATGAGCTATACTTTGCACATTCGGTGTCTAAAATCCTCTTCAAACAAACTTTTGTTTCTTAACGTCCAAATGGTATGAACAGTTTCACGAAAGATGTAGAATCACTATTTGCTCTGTTGTTCTCCACTCTGACACGTCATTAAATTATAATCAACCCATGTAGATGCGTTCCGAACATTGCTAAAAGAATCTCACAAAAGATTTGACGAAACCATTATGCACTTTCAAAGTTAGTCCTGTATCAGTTATCACAGCTGCGATCTTTGGACAGAACTTGGCCATAATCAGGTCTACTTCTCTCCTCCGTTTGTCATGTCCCGGTTAAAATTCGAATGAGATCAGAGCAGGTCTCTTATGAGGTAAAATATGAGGTCTCCAATCACGCGACGCCACGTATACAAAAGGGCCTCATGTTAACTTTTTTCTTTTAAAAAAAAAACTCTTTTATACACGTAGCGTCACGTGATTGGAGACCTCATATTTTACTTCATATAATTCCTCCTCAGATCTCATCCGGTTAAAATTTGTGAGACGCCAACTTTGACGGCGAGAACTCCGTCCGAATGTTGGTTAGGGAGAAATATAGATATTTTCGTTTCGACATCTACATCTCAACGACTTTATTTTGGTATCGGCATTCGATTTTTGTTCTGGGTCATATTGCTTGACATTTTTGATAAAAATGTTGTTACTGTATAAAAAGATTTTCGACTCGTAACATAATTTTATATATGTTTGGAAGTACTAAAAAAATTTAGTATAGAGCAATAAAATACCAGACAGTTACCAATATGAAAGTAATATATAATTTGAATACAATGATATATGTAATGCTCATTTGATAATACATTAATACCCTCAACTGAAACAGATTCCCCCAGTATATGTGGCAGCTCGATGGAAAATATCTTTCACAGATCACCCGTTGCTGGAATCTTTATTCACCTTACTGGAGCAGTCCACTATAATCCATTTTTGGTGCACTAAACTTTTGTGTTTGTACAGAGTCTGAGAAGGCAACGGATCTTTATGCGATCTAATGTATACAGTCTAACCCTATACTTTTTGTGCAAGAGGTTGTTTCTACGTCTGTGACTTCAAATATACAAAACAATTTTACCGGTTGCTTTAATGTCCGTCGCTTAGAGCAGTCCCTTATAGTAACTTCAAATCAATCAAATAGGGTCCTCATTAATCACTTTTAATAACATAATCAAGTACTCTTATTATAAATATAAAAATGCTTACATGTCTAACCGTTAAAACTAATTAATTTTCTCCGTCTGTTCTTCTTGGAATTTTGACTATGCCCATCCCTATAAAACAGAAATTTTTCAGATGCTGTTTCCATCTACACTGAAACTCAACTCTCTTCATCATCTTCTTCTTCTTCATCATCTTCTTCTTCGTCGTCCATATCATTTCTGGAACTAGATTCTGAGAGCCTATGTTTTTCTGAGAAAAGCTACCAACCAAAAGAGCCTAATTTTGCAGTTTTAGCATCTTTCTTTTCCCCTTTTTTAGCAAGAACACGCTGAAGAAGAAAAAAAAAGCTTTCCCCTTTGCGTCATACAAGTGATTCTTTTTCACACGATATATTCCATCTCTTTTTCCCTCTTTTTTCCTTTTCAACCATATATTTTACCCTTTTCTTCTGGGTCGTACTTCTTTTCCCCTTCTGAGCATCTATCTTAAATGGGTGTGTGTTTGTGTGTGACTGTGTTACTGACATTTCCGTTGTGTGTGTTTCTCTTATAGCCATAGAGGCTCACTCGTAAGCTTTTTTGGTGCTTTAGTTTTGAGTCTCTTTCCTAATAGACTTCTCTTCTTTTTGTGCTGCTTTTCTCCAACTTTCTCTTTCTTTTTCGCTGCTATAAACCCCTGTGGTTTATCATCTCCGGCCAATATTCTCTCCTGTTTACCTTATTCAGAAAAACTGTTAATTTCAAGGCTTATCTTTGACGTTCTCTTTCCCTTTATTCCAAAAATCTTCGCCCCTTTTTATCCCCCTCTCCACTCTCAACCACCCTTAAATCTTTCCCACTTTCAATGCGAATCTGAAATTTCCACAACATTTCCCTCCACAAACTCAACGTTTCTCTCCACTATGGAGGAAGAAAAACAGAGAAGCAAAAATTTATTGAGTTCTAAGAGAATTAAATACAGTGAGCATAGAACACAGACTACAATGCTGAAAATGAAAGGAGCAGCAATTCCTAAAGTGGTGAGGATTTCCATCACCGACGGCGACGCAACCGACTCCTCCGGCGATGAAGATGAAGGGCCATGTTTTTGTCGCCGGAGAGTCAAGAAATTTGTTAACGAGCTAAGAATCGAACCCGTTTGTTTCAGAGATAAATTATTTGCAAATGGAAGTGGAGTTTCCAGGTCTCCGGAAACGGTGACGGAGAGTAATGCCAGTAAGAAGAGGAAAATGTTCTCCGGAGCCGGGAAGGTAACGGCGGTGTCAGAGAAGTCGAAGGAAGTGAAAAAGTTCCGAGGAGTACGGCAAAGGCCTTGGGGAAAATGGGCGGCTGAGATTAGAGATCCAATAAGACGTGTACGGCTGTGGTTAGGCACTTATGACACTGCCGAAGAGGCGGCAATGGTTTACGACCACGCGGCTATTCAATTACGTGGACCAGACTCGCTAACAAACTTTAGCACTCCACCGGCGAAGATGACGCCGACTCCGACGCCGGCGTCAACTTCCTCCGATTATAACTCCGCCGAAGAATCTCAAAACTACCGGCTCTCTCCGAAATCCGTTTTGCGTTACGAGGATTCCCAAAACGGAGAAGCTGAGATGACGTCGCACTGGGCCACCCCAGTGCATGACGGCTTTAAGGACACCGGCCGGGTTGATTCCTCGTGGGAGAAGTTTTCCGATTACCCTTTGTTTACTGATGAAATTTTCGGGTTTGAAAATCCGATACCTGACTTGTTTGGAGGATCACATAATGGGTATTTTGGGGTTGACGGTTTTGATTGTAACAGAATGGTTATCCAAACGAATCATGATGATTTTGATTTTGGATCATCGGTTTGGGGAACAGAAGATGATTTGTTTCAAGATTTCGGAGACCTGTTTGAATCGGATCCTTTGGTAGCTCTATGAATTGGAATTTGGACATGGGTTCTTTGTTAATTTGTTACCACTACGTTCGTATTTGCCAAAATGTAGCGTGTTTTGTTGATATATATATATATATATATATATATATATATATATATATATATATATAATATTTGGATTGTATTTACTAGTTAGTAATGTTATTGATGAGCTTGTAATTGTTGAGTAGTGAATTTATTATTGTGTTTATATAAGTTCCTACTTTTATAATATCAAACAAGATGTTTTCGGTGCACTACGCTTCTATGTTTATGCAGGGGTTGGGGAAGGGCCGTATCGTTTCGCGGTCTAATATACGCAGCCTTACCTTTACTTTGTGCAATAGGCTATTTTCGCGGTTCGAACCTATGACCTAAAAGTCACAAATCAACTGACTTATCAGTTACTCTAAGACTCGCCCTCTATAATATCAAAGAACTAGTTGTCTTTTTCAGTTTCTATTTCCAATAGAGTCAATGACACAATCTTCTTTGACTTTAGAACATGGTGGAATAAAGCAAAATGACTCACTAAATTAGTTGCGCTTCTTATATTGTAAATTAGCAGTTGATCGACATAGCTTGACGCATCATTATGGGTCATTGGAAAACAACCTTCGTGTGTTTCTAACATATGAGTATGGTTGCGTACATCCGACCTCTGATACCCTGTCATAGACGAGAGTCTCTAAGTCAATGAGGTAATATTGTTGTTGTCGTCGTCGTCTTTTTCAGACATATTATTGTTGGTGTTTATTTATTAAGTAACACGTTCATATCATTTTCTTATATAAGTTGTGATGTTAAGCAGTCTCTTAGTGAGACATTATTTTGGGGTATGATAGAAAGACTTGCTACATTTCAGGAGAGAATGAGTAACTTTGTTTACATTAAGAAGAGGTGTTAGAAGTATTTTCAATTTATGAACTTTTTGGTTTTAAGAAAATTCGAATCAATATTGGGATCATCTAATTTAAGTTTTCAAGCCTTAAAACGACCCACATTTGCGAGTCACGTTACTTATCTGCACATTGAAAGGCAAACTTACAATTTAAAAATTATGTTTTAACAAGTGTATAGAATTTTCATTTACACATACTCAGGAAATAGCTCAGTTGGTCTTACAAAGATGCATGTTAGAACTAGTACACGGGCTGCCAACTACTGTGTCTCTGCGTGTCAACTAGCCCAACTGTTTTTAATGCAACGTGGCATCCATAATTGACCAACAATTAACTCTTCATACAACATCTAGACTACGTACTTGTCACACCAAATGACTTTTACGACTCACTTCAGCTGTTGAAGGTGTGATCACAGCGGATCACACCTCTGATCACTTATGCCTTGCCGAGTCATCTTTTGTTTTCCTTTCTTCTGTGATGTCAGTTCAACATCTTCAACATCCCCTCAATTCTAACTTCTTATAAATGTTGCACATTCCTAAGGCGAAGTCAAGAATTGCATCCTTTGTGAACCTAATGCTTTAGTGAACAAATCTGCTACTTGGTAGTATAATACTGATGTCTATGCCAGTAATGACAAAGTCATTGTATCCGGCTCAGTTGGGTTGAAAGGTTGTTGGCCCGGTTTACCGAAGACACTTTGTAGTGGGTCTCTGGCAAAGCCTTACCAACCTAAGAGACCGATGAACTCCTGATTTACATCATCCACGAAGCTCTTTAAGACTGAGATGGTAGAGACCGGACTAGGATATTGTCATTTTGTTCCAAAATTTTCATTTACACGATGAAAATGGTTGCCAGCATGATAACTAGTCACATTGTAGCGCCCCGTCCTGAACCCTAGGGTCAGAACCGGTACGCCCGCCGTATTCCACTAAGGGATATACAAGGCGTCTGTACGAATCCCCGAACTTATCAAAACGACAGAGTATTCGATTGCAGAAGCGAAATAAATTAATTCAAAATCCCTAAATCGAAAGTAAAATCCCCAATCCATATGTAGTCAAAATCAAGTCATAATCCCTTACGACATCGTAATGTTTGAAAAATAAATTCCTAAAGCTAAGTCCTCAAATAAAATAATAAATAGAATAAAACTTCTCTATTTCTTGATCCCCAATCTCCAAACAGTCTCTTCGAGTCCCACTGAGCCCACTCTGAATATTCTCCAACCCATATGTAATCATACCCTGAATCGTCTGCAAGAAAACAAAACGAACGGTGTGAGCGACAAAAACGTCACTCAGTAGGAACCCTGCCTGCATCGGCCCTGTGAGATCATACATGCTAGGACAGTAGTGAAATACATATACGTACTGTAATACGAAAATACACTGTCCATGTTTTTGCAAATACATATAACGGTCATAACTTCTTAAAACAATCAAAACACATAATCATGCGAAATGAACGTGAAATGCAATGTCACATACATGATGCATGATAAGCCTACATTCTCGGAAACATACATACTATCGTGCAATGCATGACCCCGGGACCTAACAGAACTGAACGGAACAGAACGGAACAGATGCGCGACTTAGGTCTCGCATATCCTAACAGAACAGAACAGAACAGATATGCGACTTAGGTCTCGCATATCTTAACAGAACAGATATGCGACTTAGGTCTCGCATACCCTAACAGAACAGAACATATATGCGACTTAGGTCTCGCATTCCTTAACAGAACAGATATGCGACTTAGGTCTCGCATACCATAACAGAACAGAACAGATATGCGACTTAGGTCTCGCATACCTTAACAGAACAGAACAGATATGCGACTTAGGTCTCGCATACCCTAACAGAACAGATATGCGACTTAGGTCTCGCATACCATAACAGAACAGAACAGATATGCGACTTAGGTCTCGCATACCTTAACATAACAGAACAGATATGCGACTTAGGTCTCGCATATCATAATGCAATGTCGTGATGCATGAATGCACATAAATCACATATGGAATCCTCTATTTACTTTCCTTTTTCTTTTTCCTTTTCTTTTCTTTTCTCTTTTTCTTTTTTTTTCCCTTTTCTTTCCTACCCTTTTTCTCACGCCCTCAGATTACTAATTTCCTAGTATTCCTAACCTTTGCCCCCTCTCAGTTCTTGGACTTTCTCCCTCTGGAATTCTTGCGATTCCTAACTTTAATTTTCCTAATTTCGTCCCCCAGCCCCCCTGCGATCCGTCGCTCTCCCTCACCCCAAACCCCCTGGCTCACCACGCCCCCTCCTCTCCACCCGCACCCCCTAGCCCACACCACCCCAGCGCACCCCTCTCTCAGCCCCACCCCCACAACTGCAACCCCCACAGCGCACCACCCCCTCCAGTCAGCCCCCCCTCAGCCGCACTCCTTCAATCCGGCAGCACGTGGCCATAGCCCACCACCACCGGCCACGCGCCGCTATCATCACGCCTCCAACCGGATTCCGTTATTCACATACACATGGAAAAATACAACCTTTTCATACTAATCATACGAAAATAACATTATACGTACATATACTTACGCGATCATATTTACGGATACACGATTCACCACATACACATATAATCAAATAACCAAACATCTATACAATCACAATTACTGATGCACGATCTCGTTTTCATAAAGAAACTAAAGATTTTCGTTTTACATTCAACGGATGTTAAGGGGACACCTACTTGGTAATTAATACACGTTGGAAGAATTGATCGGCTTGGTGGTGCTCTCCTGAACCGGCGGCTTGAAGCTCTTAGAGGCAATAAGCGTTGCTTTTCTTTTTCTGTAAATGGCGGCTGATTTGCTTTGTGGGGAGAGGAAGAGAACTCACGTGATTAAATAGAAATTTGATTAGGGTTTAGGGAAAAATTTTCCTAATCAAATTAGGTTTAATTATTAATTAAGCATTAATGACCCTTTTGTCCCTTTTAAAAAAAATGGGATATAACACACATGCCGGGGCACGTGATAAGAAAATAATTAGGTAAAAGAAAGAACATGAATGACTACTGTCCTTTTTCACTATATGTGAATATGTGATTCAGCCAAACGCCTTCTCTGACATCCTCAGTGAAATCGTGATTGCAGTTAATACTAAAAAAAAAAAAAAAAAAATTTGAACCCCAAACATTAAGGATTTATGACACACCCAGTCTCAAAGGTAGTGTAGAGATGTAAATTAGATATCCAACGGCCCGCTAGCATGAGCTTGGTCATATACACAGTAGTCTGCATTAGGAACCCCCAGCACTGCAGGCAAGCCTACAGGTCAAGGAAGCTACCACACAATGCACTTGCTTGAAAGGTGCTCTTTTGCCTTTGACAAGAATTAAACCTCTAACCTCCCTTTCGAGAATTTATGTCCGAAACCAGTTGAGCTGTGTCCTGAAAACGCAGTTAATACTATGTATATATTGTTTCCTATTTATTTCCATTATAGTTTCCAAAGATTTTACTTTCCCATAAATCCGGTGATTCTATAAGTGACTTCCGACCTTGCAGCCATACACAAGATACGCGTGTCAGCCTCTGGATCTTTATGTAGCATAACCCTGTCCCCTAGCAGTGGGACCTATGTACCATGGGCCCTTGGCCCCATTTCCCGTACAGTAAAGGCTGCAACGAAAGAGAACCGTTTCGGCTATTACGCCTGATGCCGCCAGACCACAAACTAACATTAGCACCACCCGTACCCACGACAAGGTCCAATGTTTACTGTGTCGGAGGCTCAGGAGGGTGACAAGCGTTCGATTCTTATTTCAATGAAGATTTTTGACTCTCTTTTGAGGTAAGTATTTGGTATTAGAACTCCACTGCTTGCAGTGGGTTCAGCTGCATGAGCAAGTCCAAACTCTATCGTAACATGCTTTGTACACCTGAATTTCATTTCAATCACGCCGTGGGACAGACTGATAGAGGTGCGGTTAGATTTACGGCCATAAAACATTCGCACCCCGTGGACCCCCCCGTACACTTTAACGTCGAAGAGCCGCATAGTCTGCACCTGTTTCTAAGGCAATGATTACTGATAAAATAAAATAATAAAATAATCAGAAAATTGAATAAAATAAATCTTCTTCCGTCGAATAATTATGGTTCTAGTTTAACTTAAACATAATATAAAAAAATCAAACTATTTTATCATAAATTATATATATTCCATTTTTACTCGATTAATCGATATAAACTAAAGAAATCACTTAAAGATATACTATCCAAACTTTGATTATTAATATATTTCTTTTTTCACCATTTATTCTATTTTTATATTTGAAAAGTTAATAATATGCTTAGAACAAATAAAATTAAAACTAGAATATGTTTTTCTTGAAACGAAGTAACAAAGTAATTATAGAAAATCTATTTGTATTTTTCTGGGGGATGTGCCAAATCGGTCTTCGTTCAAATTGGGTTATCTCAAGAAATTTGGAGAAACAATCTCAGACTAGAAGAGGGACAATTCTCCCATGAATTCAACGACACATACCCAATATATTTCAATTACAGCAAAAGCTATCATTAAGATTTGAGAATGATGATAGACACACAAACAATACATCCATCCTAAAAGATAAAGAGTTTGCTTCCAGTGAAACCCTCGACTCTATATGTACATGCATAGATGATACAGAAATAGAGATATGGTGTGCTAGCGAGTTAGTGTGAGAATTTAATAAATACAAATAGAAATTTTCCGATATTAAAATAGTCATAACCGTGTATAGCCACGAATTCAATTCAACTATTCTCAAAATTAAATGGAATGTCATGTCAAGTGCGTATAAATATGTAATGTTGTAATCAGATGGGGCATGCAATCTTTTTCAAACATACTTTAATTGATTGAATAATAACTATATAACAAGTACAAAGGTCATTTTTAAAACTAAAAGATGTTTGTCTTTTTTTCTTTTTTGCAGAAGAAAACATATTAAAGAGGTCAGGACCTCCAAGTTAGAGAATTTCTTCAAGTACTATTAAGTTTCATCCTCTTGCTGATAAGCCTCTCCGTTCTTGGAATGTAACATTTCATTGAAAAGTTGGTATGGATATATTTTATATGAAAATGAGTGTGACTAAACATGTGGAGATGTTGTACAAATTTCTATGCAAAATACATAAACTTATATTTGCATGAGGTCGAATGGGAGCCTTGCAGCAACCGATAAGGTTGTATGAGGTCGAATGCATGTATATATAGAGCCGATGGTCTTTTTGGAAGCGAACTTTCTTTTGGGATAGATGTATTGTTTGTCTGTCTTTCACCCTTTCCAAACTTAAACAATAGATTTTGCTGTTGTTGGAATATGATGAGTATGTGTTGTTATAATACTTCGTTATGAAACCTAATGTCCAATAGCCGTTTTCCTAGAAAACAGAAACTGCTGGTTCCGCCTACGGTTTCAAAGTTTAACGGTCCACCTGACGTTTTTCCCCCGGATGGAATCCTCTCACCGCGCTCCTCACAACGCGACACGTGGCAGCAGGAGGGGATGGTGAGGCTGGATGAGGGTTGCGGTGACGCGTGCGGTGAAGGAGTGGCGGTAAAGAGATCTGAACCCTTTTCCCCTCCCTAATCCCATCAAAATCAAACTGAAATTGGCGGTCTGTTAACATCTATTTAGCCTTAAAACATTAAACATAATAGTAATTATGGTTCAATTTCGATTTCATTAGGCCAGTCATTCTAGTAATAATAAAACTATCACAGTAATTTGATATTTCATAAACATTAAACATAATAGTCTTGGGTGGGAATTTAGATCTAAAATGAAACCACAAAGAAAGTAAAGTACTCACTCTGAATTAAAAACATTGCCATAGTTTACATACTATTTTCTTAATTAGCCTTGTATAATTTTTTTAGTTTATCTGAATTAACTAATTAAAGATGTAATAGAAAAAATAACCAAAATCGTTCGACTGTTTTAAACTATGCTTAAGTCAAATTATGACAATATTTTTAAGATGAATGGAGTAATACTCTTCGAAAAACTACTAATCTTTTAGTAATTATCCAACCAATAAAATATATACATATAAGACGAACTATTGTATCGTGATTATGGTTCTGACTAATGGAGGGTCGTCTATCTCTTATTGCTTAGTGAACTATTTTGAAATTATACTTCGTATCTAAATAAATATAATTATTTCCATTTCCAATAGAGTTAAAGAATACACTCTTTCTTGATTTTGGAATATGATGTAATAAATCAAAATGACTCAATAAATTGACTGCGCTTCTTATATTATGAAATAGCAGTTGATCTACATATCTTGACGTATCACTATGGGTCATCGGAAAACAACCTATGTGTGTTTCTAACACTTGAATACGGTCGCGTACATCCGACCCTCTATACCCCACCATAAGCAGAAGCCTCTAAGACAATAGGTAATGTTGTTGTTGTTGCTATGTAAATAAATATAACGGCTCATTTAGGACGTTCTCAGTGTACTAGACTTTCGTATTTGTGCATAGTTAAATAGTGACATGATCGTTTCGTACTCTGATGTACACAACCTTACTCTACACTTTTTTGTGTAAGTGGCTGTTGAAAAAACAAAAGTACCCATATACCCTAAATAGAATGTTGAAAATGAAGAGAGAAAGAAGTGAGTGATTTACATAGGTGCCATTCTGTAGCTGTAGAACAAAGAGGCAGAGAATCAGTAACGGTCCTCAAAACATGGACATTTCAACGGTCATAGTCAAGCACTCAGTCAAGTTCGTCAACCAAACAAAAATTCAGGACGAAAAAAATAAAACAAAGAAAAGGAAAGAAAACTGAAGAACAAAAATTTTGGCTGAAGAACATAACAGAAAAGTCTGGAATTTCGGCCAGGCATAGAGTTAATGCAAAGAAAGAATTTCTGAAAGTTTCCGTTTCAACCCTCATCATCTTCTACAACGGCTTCACATTAGATTTTGTCCTTTTTGGTGCAACCGTTACATATTTCTTGAATCGTATTGTATAACCCAAAATCTGATAAATATCCAGTGATTTTTCTGTTTCGTTTTCTATATTCACTATCATCTACAACGAGGTGAGAGGCTAACATCAGATTTCAAGTGTAGCTTCTTGAAATAGAGGTACTTCTTGCTCTGCTTTTCTGATTTCTCTGTGTGTATGCATGCGGGTGTTATTGTTTCTTTATTCTTTTTAGCCTTTTGTCTCAATTTCCAACTGAGTCAAGGACACTCTTCATCTTTGGAATATGATGTAATAAAGCAAAATGACTAGTGCTCTTATATTGTGAAATAGGATTTGATGATGTCATTTGACACAATTTTCATTATGGATCATCGGAAACAACCTCTAGGCCCTTCCATACCCTCCCATAGGCGGTAGCCTCTAAGTCAATGGTTTTTTTTGTTATTGTTGTTCTTGTATTCTTTTTAGCCTTTCTGCTTTCATGGTATTGGAAATACATACATGTGAATCAAATTCCAACGAAAAGGGATTTTGGGTTTCAACGATTAATACATGATTCATGTGTAGCTAGATATGTACATACGAGGAAAGGCTACATTCTGTTCTTATTTGAAGTTTTCCTAACCAGATAATATTTGGCATCTTTATGTTATAGGCCTTGAAGATTTTGTGTTATCTTCAATCAAATATCAGTCCATAAGGATTTTGATCAGCATATAGATTTGGTAACCTGGCCGGAATCCGATGGATCAACTCCGGCACGTCGGAAAGGTTGTGGGGAGTCTAAAAGCCCTCATGGTTTTGAAGCATGAGATCCCAATAAACCAAAGGCAATGTTGTTTGTTGTTTGATATGTTTATGTTAGCTTTTGAGACCATCTCAGAGGAAATTAGACAACATTTAAGCCTGGAAGAAAGGAGCAGCAAATGGAAAGCTCTTGAACATCCATTAAAAGAGCTTCACAAAGTCTTTAAAGATGGTGAAGATTATATAAGATACTGCCTAGACATCAAGGATTGGTGGGGCAAAGCTATTAGTCTTCATCTAAACAAGGATTGCGTCGAGTATCATATCCACAACTTGCTTTGCTGCTTCTCTGTTGTCATTGAGGCAATAGAGACTGCTGCAGAGATCTCTGTATCAGATCCTGAAGACATGCAGAAAAGGCGATCCGTTCTTACGAGGAAATATGAAACAGAGTGCAATGATCCAAACCTTTTTCAATGGATGTATGGTAAGCAGTACTTGGTGTCAAGAGATATATGCAATAAGATAGATGGTGCTGTTAATGAAGACAGATGGTTATTGGCTGAGAAAATAAAGGAGAAAAAAAGCACGATTCCGTCGTCTTTGTCCAAGCAAGAACACAGACTTGGAGACATGCTGCTTAGAAAGCTGAATGGATCAGGATCATCAGAAAAAGCAATGTTTTTGCCAGCCTCAATCTTGCTTGGGGCAAATGACTATTTCGTGAAGCGTCGGCTCGGTCTAGGAGAAGGACACACAAAAGAGGTCCAATGGTTGGGGGAGAGTTTTGCTGTGAGGACATTTTTTGGAGAGGTTGAGCCACTGAACCATGAGATTTCTTTGATCCTTTCACTTTCTCACCCCAACATCCTGCAGCATCTCTGCGGGTTTTACGATGAGGAGAGGAAAGAATGTAATCTTCTAATGGAGCTTATGAACAAAAGTCTCAAGACTTACATAAAGGAGAACTGTGGGCAAAGAAAGCAGACGCCTTTTGCTATTCCAACTGCAGTTGACATCATGATTCAGATAGCCAGAGGAATGGAATATCTACACTCCAAGAAGGTCTATCATGGAGAGCTGAATCCATCTAATGTGCTCCTGAGGTCAAGAAGTTCTTCTAAAGAAACTTATTTACAAGTAAAAATCACAGGTTTTGGTCTGAGCTTGATCAAGAGTTATGCACGATCTCCAAGTCAAAAGGCAGTGGATCCATTCATCTGGTATGCCCCAGAAGTTCTTGCTGAACAAGATCAACCTGGCCAAACGAGCTATTCTAAGTATTCTGAGAAAGCAGATGTGTACAGTTTTGGAATGCTGTGTTTTGAGCTTCTTACAGGAAAAGTTCCATTTGAAGACAGTCACCTTCAAGGAGACAAGATGGTAAGAAACATTAGAGCAGGGGAAAGACCTCTTTTTCCTTATCCCTCTCCTAAATACCTTGCAAACTTGACCAGAAAGTGTTGGCATCCCAATCCAAGTCTCCGCCCCAGTTTTTCGTCGATATGCAGGATTCTGCGGTACATAAAGAAAATCCTTATAATAAATCCTGACCATGGGGGCCCTGAATCACCACCTCCATTGGTAGATTACTGTGACATAGAAGTTGGATACTTGAAGAAGTTCCCTGAAGAGGAGACCTCAAATCTGACACCGACAACACAAATTCCTTTCCAGTTGTTTGCTTATAGACTCATTCAGAAAGAAAAAATCTCTGGAAGCTTTAAAGACAAGACATGGTACTCATTTAATGAAGAAACTTTAGCCCACAGGCCAGCATCAATTTGTGGGCATGAGCATCTTGCCGCGATGGATGATTTGTTTCTAGTACCTAGTGACAGAAGATCAGTTTGTTCAGAAATAATTGAAAGCAAAAATGCTGGAGTAGTAATGGATCAGCGATCAGTTATGTCCGAGATTCCACAAATGAGATCATTGATATCTGATCAGAGGTCTGTCGGCTCGGAGAGTCCAGTGAGAATATTTGCAAACAAAGTTGATCAAAGACCAGTTTCTGCTGATACTCCAGAAAGAAAGGCTGTCCCAACTCAAGTGGTGGAGAAAAACTTGCCTGCTTTTGGAACTCCAGAGAGGAAAGCTGTTCCAATCCCACCAGCACCAAACCAGAAGGCGAAATCCCCCGACGGTTCGGATCAAGAGATCTTTGCAACTGCTGATCATAAGATTGTCAATCCTACGGCCCCTGAAGTAAAGATTGAACCTGTCTCAGCCACTGAGCATAAAAGCGTGCAAAATGAGATGCAAGAAAAGGAAATGAAATCAGCTCCAGAAGCTAATCAAAGTGTGGTGTCTTCTGAACCTCCAAAAAGGAAAGTTCCGCTCAAGAAAATCATTCATAAGAAGAAACTCTCTGAAATCCCAGAACAGAATGTGCATGTTTCCAAATCTGATGAGAAACCAGCTTCTGCAAAGACCGGTGGAAAGAAGAATGAGGCATCGACAAGAACAAACAAGTCAGAGTTTCCAAATAACTCAGAAAAGAGAACATCATCCCACAGAAGATTGAAAGAAAGAAATGCAACGAGCGCTCCAGGTTCATTTTGCACCCTCATGTTTTTGATACATTTCATGATCATTGTATAAAAATATATCATAACCAGAACAAGAAATTGATAATACTGCTTGTTAGAAAACGAGTATGAATATGGATACCAAACAAGAAGAATTGAAAGCCGAGACACAAGAAAGGTTGATGTCAAAGCTAAAATGTCACCACCACAAGCGAGGTGAACTACACGGCACAAGCCTCCCAGGACATAACGGCTTATTTCTTTCGTTCGCTCTATGAGAGGGAGATGAACTTACACAAGAGAAGTGTTTGATTGTAGAGGAGAGGAGGAGAGTAAATTGCTGAAAACTTCACAAACTTTGCAAAAGATCTTCTATCTCATTTAAAATAGCCAAGCCTTTTATTTATTAGGCCTAGGGTAAGATCAAAACACACTTTGAAAACCTATTTCAGCAGTTTAGTAAACCTCCAAGTCAGTTGCATAACGTTCACAAATGAAGGAAGATGATTCTTGGATCAAAAAATGCAATTCAAAGTGAAGAGTTCTGTCGTTTGGCACATCGGTCGATCGAATATGATCGATCGATGTAGGACAAAAACTTCATACTTTGCTTCCTGATCACATCGATCGATCGATGTCAACGATCTATGGTGGATAGAAAATTCCACATTTGCACCATACCACATCGATTGGTCATCGATCTATGTCCAAAAGAACACTCAACTCCATTTCAGCTTTCACTTGGTTCGATCCAACTCACACATGGATCGATCCAAGTTATTTCTTTCAAGTTTAAAATGATCAAACCATCTTTCAATTTCCCAAACAACATCTTACATGTTTATATATAAATTTTGAGCAGTACTTTTAACGTACTTTCCAAAGCTGCTTATCTTTCTCTTTTGTTTTTGCTGCTTTCTACAGAAGTATCAAAGGATAAGTCACCAAGAAACTCACCAGCGCGCGTACTGAGGATGTGTTCAGCTCCAGCTGCCTCACCACCCAGAGCATCAAAAGCAAGCCCATCATCTAAGCGATCATCATCGGTTTCTAAGGACTATTCATCACCAATGTCATCACCACTCAATCCGTGCACCCGCTGCACCAGAGCACACAGAGCGACCACATTACCATCAGGTGCAAGCCCGCTGAGAAGTAAAACGATTCATGATCGAAGTACAGATATTGCATAGCTATGATGTTGTTGTTCTACTTCCAGCTCTTCCTGTCTTGATAGCACACACATGTAGGTTCAATTTTAGCATGTTTTGTCATGATGTCCCCAACTTCTTTAGATCAATTTTGCACATATTTTCAAGGTTTAACTTCAGTGATGTAACTTAAACTAGTAATTCTGCACAGTAGATTCTTTGTTGTCATGAAATCTTTCTTCATACAGTCTCAATTCAATTTATTTCAACACCACATGCTATGGGCGAAATTTACCATTGTAATATTCAATCAACAGATAACTAACAATGGTCAAAGGAGACAGTCAAGCCATGATACCACAGACATGTCAGGTTCAATTCTAGCATGTTGTCTCAAGATGCGGACAACTTCTTTAGATCAATTTTGCACGGATTGTCAAGGTTTAAATTTAGTGATATAACTTAAACTAGTAATTATGTACAGTAGGTTCTTTGTTGACGATGAAATCTTTCCTCAAACATGTCCCCCTCGCGATAGTGAAGTTCCATATCTGCCATGTCAAAACAACAAAGTTAGCTGCTAAAGCTTATTTAAATGTTTCAACCAACAAGTTCGGTAATGTTTGAAGGGGGGAAAACCTGATCAGGATATTCCTAGAGGAGCCAAAGTACAATTTTTACAAGAAGCAAATCGAACACAAGATACACGAATACACATTGATGTAGAACCTAAAACTATACAAACTATAGAATTGTTGGGATTGAAAGAATTGAAATTCATTCAAGTTAATAAATTTACAGCGTTGCTTTCCCTTTTATAGGGATAAATTTTGACTTCTAACGGCTACTTTAACCAGTTGGTCAGTGGTTACTGTTTATTTACAGTAAACTCTAACGGCTGTGGTAACGGTTAGTTACTAAGGCAGCTCTGCTATGTACAGTAAAAATAACTAAGTTACAGAATTCACTAAGTATGGCAAGTCGGCCTTCTATATCTTGTGCTTTACTTTGTCACATCAGCTCAGCACTTCTTTACTTTGTTATCTCTGGTTCTTCTCTGGTGTGCTTCACTTTCAACTCTACTTCGGTTCAGCACGGTCATACTGGGCATGTGTTGTTGTTGTATTTGTGATGATTTAGACTAGTTTCATTTGAGCAGCTTACAACCCTTTGCTGAAGGAGGGAACCTCACTCTTGCAGTAAATCTCAAACAGCATAATATTGAACGGTAAGGTCATTACAAAATTTATTTCAACAGCATATGAGGTGGTACGAGGGTGGCATTGTAATAATCAACCAACATATAACTAACTTGGATGATTGACCAAGGAAAACATAGAATCGGATTCCATGACGCTAAACATTTTTACGTCAATATGACGCGGCCAATCGGTAGCCGCCACGTGGCACCCACATCTTCTTTTTTAATCTGTCTTCCTTCTTCCATCGCGACCCGTCGCGCTAGTGCGCAAGTTCAGTTAAAGTATAAATCTCAAGAAGTCTTACAAAGAAACCCCCTAACAGCAGTTTGGATGGTAATTACAGTCAATTCATCTGGAGTTACATCACCTGCACTTTTCTCCTCTGATGCACTTTCCTCTTCGACTGGAGAAACAACCTTTGACAAATTTGACTCTACATTAGTGCAGCTAGCCTGTTTTTGGAAGTCAGCAAGACCACTTTCAAAACCTGCATTGTTGCCTATAGGTGTTTCTAAGACAGCAGAGTTGCAAAGCACCATGTTTCTTTCAGATCTCTTTCTGAAGCTCCACTTGCGTTTATCACTTGCATCATTTATCTGTACCAAAAAAAATATCATCTTAACCAAGAGAGAGATAGACACTAAACACTGTCATCAGCATCCAAGTTTCCAAATCATGCTTCATTGATTGCTTATAGGGGTTTGAGTGTCATTACGTAGATTAATAAACAGCTGAGAACCTATTGAATGGGAAAGAGGGGAAGAGAAAATCTTTTGTCCGGGTTCGTTCACAATGGAAGGAGGACATATTTAAAAAAAAGGTGGATGCCATGTGGCGGCTATCGATTGGCCACGTCATATTGGCGTAAAAATGTTAAGCGTCATGGAATCCGCTCTCGGAAAACATACACACTTGAACTTGGTTTTGGAGCTTCACTAGTCTCTTTTTGCTGGTCAGGGGCAATCTTTTTAGACTCAGGGAGGTTGGAGGTTGACGCTGCAGGTGCAGAATTCTGGACATTACAACCTTTGTTTGACATGTATTCCATCGTGTCAATACCTGCACTTTCTGCAGTACTAGTGCCATCAACTGTCACCCATCAATTACGACGACGACAACATTACTCATTGTTTTAGAGGCTCCCGCCTATGGCAGAGTACGAGAGTCGGATGTATACCTATGTATTAAAAACACACAGAGATTGTTTCCCGATGACCTATAATGAAAATTGCATCAAGCTGTGTCGATCAACTGCTACCTCACAACATAAGAAGCGCACCCTTATATTTAACCTTTAAAGGTGCTTTCTTTAACCTTTAAATGTACTTTTCTATCACAACTCGTACAGCAGTGCATGTCTTACTGTCATTCTGTAAAACTTTTCTTTAACCTTTAAATGTACTTTCTTATCATAACGAAGACCTATCACTCTTCTCTATTTTAACTGCCCTGTCTATATCTTGTGATTCACATTCTTGTCAATTGCTCAATCTTTCTATGGTATGGATCTTAAATACATAAATCTCTCATCAGATGGATCTATTAGTCTTCTAATTTCACATAAAATTTAAAGTCATTTTTTGTTGCTAAAATTGAATTTCATATTTTATCTTCCTTCGAAAACATCTTAAATCTGAGTAGTTGGTCTAACTATTTGTGAATATATGTAACATCTTAAACAACCTCATTCAGAGTAAATAAATGAACATAGTAATAAAGATGTGCCTCATAACGGGGATAGGATCCCCTCACCGTATCCCCTCACCGCGTGCATAACCGCATGACACGTGGCAGTAAGGGGGGTGGTGAGGCTGATGAGGATAACCCGCATCCAGCCTCACCACCCCCTACTGCTGCCACGTGTCGCGTCCTCAGCCGCGCGGTGACTCACCGCGCGGTGAGGAGATCTCATCCCCTCATAACGGAAGGCTAATTATAGTATCTGGATACATAGTACGTATTTTATTAGTATAGGATTTATGATTTAACTTTTTTATGATTTAATATTGTTGTTAATGACACACTATTTACTGACTTTAGAATATGATGGAATAAAGCAAAATGACTCATTAAATTGGTTGTGCTTTTTATAATGTGAAGTAGCAGTTGATCGACACAGCTTGACGCAATTTTCATTATAGGTCATTGGGAAACAACCTCTTTTCTAACACACAGGTATGGTTGCGTACATCCGATCTTCTATACCCTGCCATAGACAGAAGTCTCTAAGACAATATGGTGTTGTTGTTGTTGTACCATTTCTTAGTTTTAAAAATATTGTCCTCCAACTAAAGGCAATGTTTTTAAGACAGAGAATAGTAATAAACAAATGGGGCATCAACTCTTGCATCAACCTTCTTAGTAGGTATCTTCGATCCGTCAAATGTGATTGATTCAATCAGATAGAAACAAAAACATGATGGAGAATACAGCATTTGCTGATCGACAACTGATGAATACTAAACAAATATGAATCCGTTAGTATATGAATAAAATGGTACTGCTTTTTGCATCTTTTTTTTTTTTAAAAAAAAAAGAGGTACATTCCAAGTGTTTCCCTACTGTATCATGTGTTAGCAACTACATAGAAGAAGAAGTGAGATGTGAATTCCCTTGCTACAGACAAAAAGGTACTAATAATGACCATGATTTATTAATCCAATTCATACTTTGTTATAGGCGAAAGACTATAAGACAATGAGATAATGTTGTTGTTGTATAATTCCATTGAAAATTAAGGAGCAATTGGAATGACTAGTTTCGTCGTTGGGCAACATAAACAACTCAAGGACAGCATTTGACGATTTACGCAAGCCCGCTTTGTCCTTTTGGAATGAAATCACTTTTTCATTTTGTTATTTGTTGGATCAAAAGATCAAATTTCTCGCTCCAGAGGGTTCTACTATCACAGCCTTATAGAACTGCGTGAAGGATGTAAACCACTAGTTCTACGGCTTCCTAAGCTGGTAAAGCATTTTTAGAACTTACATAAGGTACCTAGTGCAAACTGGGTCAACAATCCTTTAACCAAATCGGTCAGATACAATAGCATAGTCATTACTGACTTGGATAATAGTATTACATCTATGTTGTGCATGTCCCGGTTCGAAGCTGCGACTTTTGTTGGAGCAATTTATCAACTCAAGTACCAACAGAGCTATGTCATGTGAGCTTTATTTTGTTATTTGAGTTAAGAAAGAGGGAGGGGGGGTAGGAATGAAATTAAAGCCAAAAGGGATCTACTAGTTCCAAGTTTGGCGGAGAATTCATGCTTTGCATCTAACTCTACAAATAAACGGTTGAAAGATTCTAATGAACCAAGTATTTTTGTTAGATGCATACAAAAAAAAAAGTAATATTTAATATGATATGTATCGAAGTAGATATTATCAAATTGGAGAAAGTATTTCGTATGAGCCGTATTTTATGACATAAATGAAAGTATGATGTAAGACGCAAGTAGAATATTACGTGCTGGCAACTGCTAATAATGAAATTAATATTACTTCCTTAACCTCAATAATGTTGTTTGCATATTATATGGACATGGTTTTCCTACTTCATTAATAAGCGTGGTGTAGGACGGAAGTATATATACGAGGCTGCTATGACTTTGATGACTGTTGAAACTTGGGCTTACATGAGGTGAGACTTATATCCACTCGAAATCTTAAGGCAATGGGAGGTGGTACCTCATCCTCATATAAGCCATGTATTTTTTCTCTCAAATTAGCCAATATGGGATTCTCAACACCCGCCCTCACATGGCAACGTGGCTTGACATACACACGCGCCTTACAACCCGCCCTCATCCTCATATAAGCCATGCATTTTTTTTTATCAAATTAGCCAATGTGAGATTCTCAACACCCGCCCTCACGTGGCAACGTGGCTTGACATACACACGCGTCTTACAACCCGCCCTCAATCACAAACCACAAGCTAGACATGAACATCTGGACTTACATACACACGCGCCTTACAACCCGCCCTCATCCTCATATAAGCCATGCATTTTTTATCAAATTAGCCAATGTGGGATTCTCAACACCCGCCCTCACGTGGCAACGTGGCTTGA
Source organism: Eustoma russellianum (assembly GCA_036186865.1). Classification (NCBI taxonomy): domain Eukaryota; kingdom Viridiplantae; phylum Streptophyta; class Magnoliopsida; order Gentianales; family Gentianaceae; genus Eustoma; species Eustoma russellianum. The sequence continues at coordinate 2,114,314 of AP025068.1, read as the reverse complement.
TAACACCCTCAAGATATAACTCAGTTAGAACTCGGATTGTGATATTACAACAAAAAATAAACAAAAATAATACTTGATAACATAACTTAATTGATATTTGGTTGTAACATTGCAAATAGAAATAATCGTTCTCGGTGCACTAGGCTCCTGCGTTTGCGCAGGATCCAGAGAGAGACTAATCACTTCGTGATCTAATGTACGCAACATTACCATACACTTTGTGTAAATAGATGTTTCTGCGAATCAAACCCGTGACTTCAAGATCACAAAGCAGCAACTCTATCCATTGACAATAATAGCAACCAAGCGGGCACATCTAAGTGGATGAGTTGGCGCCTGCATGGTGGGAATAAATATTAACGTAATGCATATAAAAGACAACAACGTCCACCACATTTCTAACTGGGTCAAGAATAAGACAGATCCTGACCAGGAAAAATGATAATTTATCCCATAAAATAGCATTTAAAAAAAAACGTCTCCCTGTTTCTCTAAATTAAAATAAGAAATTCCAAATGATATTTAATTTACGAGCAAAAAATGGCATTTAATTTCACTGTTAATTCTAGCTATGTTTTTTGTGATACTTGGGTCATTTGGCTGTAGCAATCTTTTACCCGGGTAACGTATGGTAATTTTTGGATCATCTATGCATGTACATATAGAGCCGGAAGTTTTACTAGAAACAAATCCTCTCTCTTTCAGGATGGAGGTATTGTTTGTGTGTCTTTCATATTTCTCAAATCCTAGCAATAGATTTTGGTGTCGTTAGGATATATTTGGTATGATTATTGTCATTGCTTATTGTAATGTATGGTAACTTTTGAAAAAGGAAAACTGATACATTATTGAAAGAAATAGTCTGAGGTGGCGTTTGGTTCGCACTTGGATATCTGAATCAGAATCGGAATGGATGTGACAGAGTATGAGTTTGAGCATAAAAGTGAGTTGTTTGGTATTGAAGTGGGAATGTGTATGATAGACATTGATGGTATTTGAAACATATCGGAATTGGAATGTGTATTGAATTTGGGCGGCTGAAGAAATGACCGGAAATATTTGACTGGCCCGAATAGTGACCGACCGGCCGACGGCGTTGACCGGCCATACCCCTCATTCCCTCTCATTCCCCCATATTAATAGACAATGTGCTAGTATATCAAAAAACGATATATCCATTACCAAATACTTGGATATCAAAGTGATAACATACCTCTCATTTCCCCAAACAAACAACTTCAATAGTTTTGGATTCCTCCAAACTCATTCCCTTATTCCCAAACCCCCACCAAACACCCCCTAAAAGCCCAAAACGTATGATTTAAGAAAACGTGACGTATTGGTTCGTGTTATTTATTAGCATCTTATATGTTAACTTAATATGTTAAATTATATGAGTACGGTTAAAACGTATGGTTGAGTATTTATGTTCTACTGTATGTATGCCTCCATATGAGTAACATTCAATTATATTTGGTTTGTTTTTCTAATGACTAATTGGGAGTATAAAATCCATAAGGTATTTTTAAATGATGTGTTGTCTTTTATAGAACATGGGGATGGTTTTTTTTCGACTAATTAGTGATCTCCTGAACTATCTAAACTGGAATTCCTGTTGGTTTCAATTTATATGCATTTCTCCTATATTACCAGCAACATTACTCCATCGTATTAGAGGCTCCCGCCTATAACAGAAATGAGAGGATCGGATATACGCAATCATACACATATGTTATTAACACACAAAGGTTGTTTTGATGACCCATAATAAAAATTACGTGAAGCTGCGTCGATCAACTGCTATTTCACAAAATAAGAAACGCAACCAATTTAATGAGTCATTTTGATTTATTTCTACTATATTAAAATAATCAAATTCCTCAAATTGTTTTCCAACTCCTTTATGCAGTAAACTAAATATGAGTTGACTATCATAATTTTTTCCATTCGCTTTTAAAACTTGCACCTCTGCAATTCAACTTTGGTAGGAATATTTGAAAAATACATATATTTCCGTCTGTCGCTTCATCTCATAAACTATTATCTTTATTTTATAATAAATTCAGATTTAGATTCAGGCGCATGAAATAAAAACTCAATTAGGAATATGGATGATTGTTTGCAGTAGACTTAGGATAATACATGAAAATGAAAATGAAGGTGATATTTTAAAGCGTCTTTGTCGTATTACATTGTTATTTTAAACAATGCTAGTAGCGTTACATTATAAACTTCATGTGACTTAACGACTAACTAACATACTAACGAAATTAAATAATTCTACAAATAATGTCTTCGTAATTTTCTAGATATCAGTTAACTTAAGACAAATGCACTGTTCCAAGAACAACCTTTACCATAAAAATGATCAAGTATTGATAAAGAAAAATGCTCACACATTTGGAGTTATATCTTCGGGATAAGGTTGCTGCTTCATGACCTTGAGGTCACAGGTTTAAACCGCGGAAATAACTTCTTGTATAATGTATCAGGTAAGGCTGTATACATCAGATCGTGAAGGGATCTAGTCTCTTACTAGACTCTGCGCAAATGCGGAAGCCTAGCACAACGGGAGAGAATTATCGAAAACAAAGGAAAAAATGCATAATAAGTTAAAAAATTCCAAACCAGCTAAAATAAACTTTTCTTAAAGAAAAAAGTACTCTAAATGCAAAGTAAGTGAAGAAATCAGAAGTGAAGGACGAATATTTGATGAGCACGTTCCAGGGATGAGATCATCTCAATGATGACCATTCTAAAATTATGTTATTTCATTAAACTAAACACATATAAGAGTACCATATGCGGTTTTTTTCGGGATGAGATCTCCTCACCATCAATCCCCTCACCCTTCTCATGACCACGCGACACGTGACAACAGGGCGGTGTGGTGAGGCTAGATGCAGGTGACCCTCATCTAGGCTCACCACACCCCCTTACTGCCACGTGTCGTGCGGTGACGCGTGGGGTGAGGGGATCCTATCCCGTTTTTTTCTTCTTTTACACACAACACCACTTTTGTTGGCAAAATATTGAACCCCAACCCAAAGTAACTCCACTGCCCCAGGCCCAAGGAGTTGCGTGGAGGAGGTAAATCAGGAGTCCAGCGTCCTCTTATATTCGGTGAGATTTTACACAGTTACCCACACAAGGTGTCCCCCACAAAACAGGCCTTTGGACTGGCATCAAAGGAACACCCACACTGTGCGCGTCCCTAGATTCGAACTCATGACCTCTTGTTGGCAATCCCCAACCCGAGTACCAACTGGACTATACCCTGGGAACCACACAACACAACTTTGATATATATATATATGGATGGATACATATATTAATAAAACAATATAATTCTACATTTTAGAAAGGGTTTTAAGAAGTGTTATCAAGCAGTCACTACTCTCTTCGTATTGTTATATGTGATCAAATACAATAACATTACCTCATTGTTTTAGAGACTCCCGCCTATAACGGGATATAGGGGTCGGATGTACGCAACCATAGTTAGAAACACATAGATATTGTTTCCCCATGACCCATAATAAAAATTGCGTCAAACTGTGTCGATCAACTGCTATTTTACAATGTAAGAAGCGCAACAAATTTAGTAAATCATTTTGCTTTATTCCATCATGTGACAAAGTCAAATAAGAGTGTGTCATTCACTTCATTGCAAATGGAAAATATATGATCAAATATGTGGCGTTTGGTTAGCACTTGGGTATCGAAATTAGAATCGGAATGAGTATGACAGGATATGGGTTTGGAGTATATGAGTTTGGGCATAGTTGTTTGGTATTGAAGCGGGAATGAGTATGATAAACATTGACGGTGTTCGAAACGTATTGGAATTGGAATGTGTATCGAATGTGTACGACCGAAAAAATGGCTACAAAAATTTGACCGGCCGAAATAGTGACCAACCGGCAACGTTGACCGGCCTTACCCCTTATTCCTCATATTGATAGACAAGGAGGATATTATATCAAAAAACGATATCCATTACCAAATACTTGGATATCAAACCGAAATCTTACCCCCATTTCCTCAAACAAACAAATTTAATAGGTTTGGATTCCTCCAAACACATTCTCTTCATCCTAATTAGTAATCACTCAACCAAACACCTGCCTAATTTTGCCGGTTTTTAACTCTGCAGCTACAGACAAAAAGTGGTCGGACAAAACCACTATTTTCTTCCTGATTGCATAAGAAATATCATTTTCAGCTTTTTTCCAATTCTTTTTTTCTTAAATAATTATTCAGGAGCAGGCCGTAGGAGTAGTAATTGTTTGTATCTTCAATCTCAGGCCCCGCTCCGAAGAACTCCTTGGATCACACACACACTCTCTCTCTCAATCTCTTCTCTCTCTGATGATGACTTTTTCCTTTTTCAAATTCTAAAGTCTGCAAATCGAGGCTCTGGATTCTATTGTGCGAGTGAATTATCAGGTAACTTCTTTGCTATTTTCTCGGCTCTTAATCTTCTCCAGTGTTTTAGTCACTCCTTTTTCTTCTCTGATTGCTCGAAAGATATAGAATCTGATTTATCTGATGGTATCTAACTTTTATTTTTTAATTTTTGTTATTGGCGTTAACTGAAATAGAATTCCTCGATTTTGATGCAAAATTTTCATAAGTTGAATTCTGTTGATTGTTAAGTGATTGAGAATTCTCCGAATATGGTCTTGTGATTTGTTTTCCGGCGTCACTGACGATTTTATAACTGTTTTAGGTAGCATTTGTTTTGGTTTTTTCTGAGCAAAGATCACTAGATTTAAGCTCCACAGTCCACTGCCTCTCGGCCAAACAATATCTTTATAGATAGAAGGTTTGATTCCGGTTAGACTTCCATTTCTATATATATCTATATATATAATATAATAATAGAAATATGCACTAGTAAAAAGATTTTATTAAATATAAATAGAAATCTTTCTATATAAAATCACTGCAGTCTCAAAAAACACATCTTCTTGTTTAGTGTGATGTTCATCGTATATCATTTAATAAAACTATGCAGTTTATCGTTTTCTAGCAACTTTAATAGGTCGAGCCTTTCTCTAAATATTTCTGACATCTCATCTGGTTGTTGCGAGTCCGATTATGTTGGTCTTTTTTAATTCCCTTCGGTATTGATTTTTTGTGACTCGGAGTTTTTTCTTTTCAAAATAATTGTACCAGAAGACATTTATGCTTTGAAGAGAGTGACAAGTGAAACACCTGGAAAAAGTAAAATTCGTTTGATTTACTTTTGAAGAAACATGAGCAAAGTTTTCTTGGCTATTTTTTTAACCCTATAATTTTACCAAAATGACTTTTAACGTTTTGATCAGTTACACCTATAGTTATAATCATCCATTTATAAAAGCTTCTTACAAGACAAAAGCAGCTGGATCTTTTCAACGTTGTATAGTATTGTTATTATTAAGTCATTATTTTTATGATCATGTATCATGTTGTTTTTCTTAGAAATGTATCTTCTTGACTTAGCTTAATTGAAGTTAGGAATTTACCAAGGAATGAGGATCTAGCATGTGCTCTGTCAAAAAATAATTAAAGGACGTTCTTGGTATACTAGACTTCCGTGTTTTGTAAGGTCCGGAAAAAGACCGGATCGTTTCGCGATATGATGTATGCAGTTTTATTCTACGCTTTGTGCAAGAGACCATTTCCGCGGTTCAAACCCATGAACTGAAGGTCATAAAGCAACAATCATACAAGTTGTCCCAAGGCCCGCCCTCAAATATTAAACACTTAGATACAGGATAATTGGTAAGAACATGAAGAAAGAAAACGTATCGCTCGCAGGGCATAGCTCAGTTGGTTCCGGAGAGGCAAATTTGCTACAAGGTGCAAGGTTCGAGTCCCGCAGCCTGCTGTGTGGGGACAACATCTTCAGACAGTGTTGTCTGTAGCGCGCTAGCGCGTAGCGCATGTAGCGCAAGATCAATCGCTACAAGGTCATGTAGCATAGCAACCTCCTGGAAGCGCGGCCGAGGCGCACGTAGCGCATGAGGCGCGCGAGGTGCACGTAGCGCACGTAGCTCGCGCTTCAGTAATTTCAGTTTTTTTTTGAAAAAAATAGTAATTTCAGTTATTAAAATAAAAGAAAAGAAAAACTAAATAATAAAGCCTAAGCTACAATCCCATCAAATTATGTGTTTGATGATGGTTCATTATTGAGATGGGGCGCGATTAGTAAGGCTGTCGGTGTTCACGATCTTATTTATGGCACTAGATCCACCAAAGTTGCTAGGGGTGAAGGTTCAAGTTCGGTAAATGCAAGTTCTCGTGTACTTGTAAATGAAGAAGAAGAAGAAATCGATCTTCTAGCTTCCGATGGAGAAGATAATAGGGATGAAGAAACTGAAGATTTTGTGTTTGATGATTCAAAATTATTTTAGTTTTAGCTATGTTGGAAGTTTGAACAATTGTTTTTATGTTCTATGTTTTAGTTATATCCATGCTTAACTTTTTGAACAATTATGAAATTTTATATTATGTTTATAGTTGTTACCTAATATTTTAGTTTATTAGTTGTCTATGCGCCTCGGATGCATGTAGCGTGCGCTATGGCGCTATGCGCTACAAAAATTTGGCCGTCGCGCTACAGCGCACCTCGCGCTATTGACAACACTGTTCAGACTCTAATAGAGGCCTTGAGGGTAGGCTTCTTGTAGGTCTGTGCACACTGTGTCTTCCCTTTAGCGGGCCGCTGAGTACTTGATTTACATCCTCCCAACTGTCTCGTCGGGCCGGAGTGTGGGGGCTTTTGGGGTTGGGAAAATAAGCTTTTGCTATATCCCAACTGTCTCGTCGGGCCTGAGTGTGGGAGCCCTTGGGGTTGGGGAAACAACCTTTTGCTACAAGAAATTTTATTTGGGGTTGGGAAAACAACCTTTTGCTACAAGAAAGAAAACGTATCCGGTTATTTTCCTACTTTACAAACTGAATTGTTTACTATTTCACCTATTGATTACTTCTGTATGTAAACTGCGGAACGCAGTGTTAACGACCAGATCGTGATGATTTATGCAAAAAAAATGTGTGGCTCTTTGAAAAAGTAAGGGAAAGGTTAAGAAAAATATTTATATCATCAAACTCCATTTCTAGTGATTTGTAAGAAACCAAAAAGAAAATGATCTGATTCGAAATAATGGTGACGTGGGCCCCTTCTTTATTAGTATGGCCTGGACCAGCAGGACTTGCATCAGATCACATCGTCGGGGTCAAGATCTTCTCCCAAAGAAACCCCTCCTAACCTTCTCCCAATTTTTTATACCCAATCAATATTTGACACCTGTCCCCCCTTAGCTCATCCACTTTCTTCCGCCTCCCCCACCCCCTCTTGCACCTTCATCCTCTCCTTCAACCTCCTCCACCATCCACTTTCTTCTGCCTCCCCACCCCCCCTTGCACTTTCATCTTCTCCTTCAACCTCCTCCACATGTGCCTCCCTTCCTCTCCACCTTCACCTCAACCTCCTAATCCTCCACCATCGTCATCTTCTAACCCCAACAGATCCACCATTTTCAACTCCTTTAGATCCATCGTCAGACACCACCTTTTTAACCAAAATAGAGGCCTAAGCAGGGGGTGTGGGTGTGGGTGTGGGTGCGGGTGGAGGGAAGAGGTGCGGGGGCAGAAATGGTAGCGGTGGTGTAGAGGGTGCGGGTGGAGGGAGGAGGTGAGGCAGCGGAAATGGCGGCGGTGCTGGTGTATGGCAAGGTTCCAAGGGGTTTGGTAAAATGAAGGGGACAAGTGTCAAATGTTGGTTGGACAAAAAATTTTGGGAGAAGGTTGGAAGAGGCTTTTTTTTTGGGAGAAGATCTGGTCTCCATGGTCGGTAGCGGATAGGCGGAAATTTACTTTGTCCAGTTCTTTCGGGTCTCAATTTTGTTTTTTTTTTTGTTTTTCTTGTCCCTTTCTTCTGAGAAGTATTGTTATTTAACGAACCAAACAGTTCGCGAATTGTTCGAGTTTGGTTTGTATTCGGTTTGTATTCGTTCATTAATTGTTTGTAAACGGGCCAAATTCGAACAGCTGTTAGTGTTCGTTTATTAAAACGAGTCAAACTATTTAGGAATTGTTCGGTTCTTTTAAACAGTTATAGTGTTATCAAGCCGAACTCGAACTAACTTTAAAGTTCGTTTAGCTAAACGAACTGAGGGACTCAGTTCGCTTAGCTAAACAAATCCGAATTTGAAAAACTAGTATTCGGTTTGACTCGGTTCGTTAACCCGTGCAGAGAAGAATGTAAATGGGCAAATGTCCTGGAAATTGAACTTAGGCCATTACCATTATAAAAAAATTTACTCGTCTATGTCGCATAGTTCAATAACCAAATAGTGTATAGTTCCTTGTGACTGTAATTATTTTATACTTCATATTTTAAGTTTATTTTATTTGCTTTAAAGGTTTTTTCTTACTTTAATTTATAATCAAATCACCATGAAAATGTGGACGATGACTGTTGATGCCACCTTGCACGTCAGCAGCTCCATAAATTTTGAACTGGTCATTGACTAGTTATTCTTGAGTCTAATATTTACTCCTTAAGCAATAGGACAGGCCGTTACCTTCCCCAGACCCTAACGATAGCTTTGCTGTCGTTGGGATATACTGGGTATGATTGATGATGATGATGAAGCAATAGGACAGGCGGGGCAAATGATCTACCTGGCTTGTATGTTCCAGAAATAAAATGAGAATTGTGATGTTTTTATTTTGATCATGGATGATCTCCTAGCAACTTGTCACTGTCTAATTTTCGGTGTAAGTGCTACAATACTGTTATCGGCACCATGCTGCCAGGTTTAGAATCTTCGGAGGAAATGGATCTTTATTCAAAAAGATGAATAACAGTACATCATTTACAAGTTTACTGGAGGCTAACTAAGTCTGCTAACCCTGTCAACATCGAATGTACAACTATGCGCAACATCTAAGAATTTCACACGACTCGGTATCTCTTTCCATATGAATGTCGAAGATGGTAAGGATGATATACTGCCATGCACAGGTTTAGAATCTTCAGATTATATCAAGTCAATAGTTCATAGAGTATATCCAAATCCAAAGATCATCATACTGAATTCACCAAAATGTAATATAAAACTTTCCTTTTTGCATGTTAGGAACTCTAGAAAATAGCATGTTTTCCATGGTGAATTATTAGGATCTTGCTTAGGTTACAAAATATTGCTAGCAGCAATCTGACTTGAATTGCATGTGATGTGAATATTGTGTCTGCAATGCAGGAGCCTCAGAGTAAGTGACTTGAAGCAATTGCTCAAGTTTACACTCACTCTGAAATTATAAGATGCCAAAGCACCGGTTTAGAGATTCAATAAAATCCATTTTTGGGAGTCATTTTGACGGTGCAAATGATGAGGAGCTGAAAGAAACCAACGAAGGTAAACATAGTTAACAATCACTTGTGCTTGTATGCGCTTAACCAAAAAAGAGAAAAACACTTGTGCTTGTATGATAGTATTGTTCAAGCCAAAATGTTAATGCTTTGACTAGACTTCCATGTTCTGTAATAAAGGTTTTTTTTTGTTGCAGATATTGAAGATAAGGTTAAGAAGATTTTAAAGATTCTTAAGGATGATGATGAGAGAGATGGAAAAGAACCTCTAACTGTTTTAGTAGAGGATTTTCACAAACATTATCAATCTCTTTATGCACGTTACAATCACCTAACTGGAGAATTGAGAAAGAAAGTCCATGGGAAACAGGGGAAAGACACTTCTTCCTCCAGCTCTGATTCGGATTCAGATTACAGCCCATCTAAAAAGGGCCCCAAAAATGGGAAAACGATTTTTGAGTTCGAGCAGCAGCTTGAAGCAGCAAACTTGGAAGTGAGTGATCTCAAGAAGAAGTTGAGTATTGCAAATGAAGAGAAAGAATCTTTGGATTTGGAATACAAAGCTGCTTTGGACAACTTACATGCTACAGAGAACACAGTCAAAGATCTAAATGCAGAATCGAAAAGATGGAATGATGAGAAACTGAAACTTTTGGCCGAGAATGAAGAGCTAAATGAAAAGTTAAGGAGTGCTGGTGAAGTAGAATCCTCATTAAATCAGAAATTGGAAGCGTTAAAGAATGAGAATGCTGAGTTGTTATCAGCAAAACAGGCAGCTGTAGTTCAAGTTGAAGAGCAAACCAGAGAAGCTGAAGATTTAAGATCTAGGGTCAGTGAGCTGGCCAATGAGAGAGAAAAACTGAAGCTGGAATTGGAAGATGTGATAAAGAAATTTTCGATGACTGAAGAAAAACTAGATTCCTCAGAGAAAGACTTAGCAGAATTAACTGAGAGCCACAAGTATGTTGAAGGTAAAAACAGCTCTCTTTCGGACGCAGTTTTCAAGCTTTCCGAGGAAATAAAACTGTCCCAAGAGAAGTTGGAGGATCTTATGGAGAAATTGGATGAGAAGGAGAAGGAAATATTGACCCATACTGAGATGCATGAATCACACAAGAGTGAAGCAACAGCTCGTATTAGAGGTTTGGAAATGGAGCTTGATTTGGTTAATAAGCAAAGGAACGAGATGGAAAGCCATAAAGAACAACTTTCTGGCCTTTTGAAGAAACTTGAGGAAAAAGAGAAAGTTTCATTGTCTCAAATAGAGGATCTGATGGCACAGACTAAGAACATGCAACTCGAGATTGATTCATTAGCTACACAGAAACTTGAGCTGGAAGAGCAAATGTCACTTAAAAGCAATGAAGCATCAGCCCAGGCGAAGGACTTGATGGATCAAATAAACAGGAAGCAAGAAGAACTGGAGTCCCATATAAACCACAAGGTTGAGTTGGAGATGAAACTGGAGAAAAATGCCGAAGAAATTTCTATGTTCTCTACTCAATTAGAGGCTCTGAAAGAGGAGTTGGTCAAAAAATGTGCAGATAATGAAAGAACAATGGAAGTAAAGGACAGCTTGCTGTTGCAGATTAGGACCATGGAGCAGGAGGTAAATTCCCTCCATGATGTACAACAAGTTTTAGAAGAGCAGCTACAGAGCAAAGGCGAGGAAATAAATCGCTTACATGAGGACATGCAGATCAGTCAACATAAGATTTCAGAAATGGAGAAAACAATTATTGAAAAAGAGAATGAAGTCTCCATTTTAAGGAAAAAATCTGAAGATGTAGAGGCTGAAGCATCAGTCCAAATAGCAGCCTTAACTGCAAAAGCCAATCAATCACAAGAAGACTTGAATTCTCTGCGGGCTCAGAAAGAAGAATCAAACAGTCTCATTCAGAAACTGACCAGAGAAATGTCAGAATACTCCGATCAGATAGGACGCGTGCAAGAGGAGTTAACAAGAAAATCCATCGATGGGCAGAGATTAATGGAAGACAATGATGCTTTAGTCTCACAAGTTAAGGATTTGGAAGTAGTGGTACAGGCTCTTCGTGATCAAAAAAGTGACCTGGAAGGGCAATTAAGCTCTAAGGTTCATGAGAGCAACATAATAAAGGAGGAAACCGAGCACTTGCAGAGCAGAATACTTGAACTGGAGAAAACATCGAGGGAAAAAGAGGATGCTTTGGTCTCACAGGTTAAGGATTTGGAAGTAGTGGTACAGGCTCTTCGTGATCAAAAAAGTGACCTGGAAAGGCAATTACGCTCTAAGGTTGACGAGAGCAACATAATAAAGGAAGAAACCGAGCATTTGCAGAGCAGAATACTTGAAGTGGAGAAAGCATCGAGAGAAAAAGAGGATGCTTTGGTCTCACAGGTTAAAGATTTGGAAGTAGTGGTACAGGCTCTTCGTGATCAAAAAAGTGACCTGGAAGGGCAATTAATCTCTAAGGTTGATGAGAGCAACATAATAAAGGAGGAAATCGAGCATTTGCAGAGCAGAATACTTGAACTGGGGAAAGCATCGAGGGAAAAAGAGGATGCTTTGGTCTCACAGGTTAAGGATTTGGAAGTAGTGGTGCAGGCTCTTCGTGATCAAAAAAGTGACCTGGAAGGACAATTAAGCTCTAAGGTTGATGAGAGCAACATAATAAAGGAGGAAACTGAGCATTTGCAGAGCAGAATACTTGAATTGGAGAAAGCATTGAGGGAAAAAGAGGATGCTTTAGTCTCACAGGTTAAGGATTTGGAAGTAGAGATACAGGCTCTTTGTGATCAGAAAAGTGGGCTGGAATTGGAATTAAGCTCTAAAGTTGATGAGAACAACATAATAAGGGAGGAAAATGAACGTTTGCAGATCAATATACTTGAACTGCAGAACGCATCGAGGGAAAAAGAGGATGCTTTAGTCTCACAGGTTAAGGATTCGGAAGTAGTGGTACAGGCTCTTCGTGATCAAAAAAGTGACCTGGAAGGGCAATTAAGCTCTAAGGTTGATGAGAGCAACATAATAAAGGAGGAAACTGAGCATTTGCAGAGCAGAATACTTGAATTGGAGAAAGCATTGAGGGAAAAAAAGGATGCTTTAGTCTCACAGGTTAAGGATTTGGAAGTAGAGGTACAGGCTCTTTGTGATCAGAAAAGTGGGCTGGAAGTGGAATTAAGCTCTAAAGTTGATGAGAGCAACATAACAAGGGAGGAAAATGAGCGTTTGCAGATCAAAATACTTGAACTGCAGAACGCATTGAGGGAAAAAGAAGATGAGCTATTTGCTAAACAAAAGAAAATGGAGGAGGAAAGTACTGAAGCTGCCACTGAAATTGTTGCCAAGACACAGCAAATCACTGATTTGAGACATGAAAGAGACGTTTTAGAGTCCGAGAAGAGCAGATTGGAAAAGCAACTAGAGAGAGTACGAGAAGAGTCTTTGGCAAGTATTGCTGAAGCAAAGAAACAAAACTCTGAACTAGGAAACCAGATTGCTAACCTTGAGAGGCAGCTGAAAGAGAAGGAGGACGCTCTCATTAAACTGATGGAAGAGCATAATCAACTAGAGCTCTGGTTTCAAGAGTCCAAGGAAAAGCTCGAAGCCTCTGAACTAAAAATCAAAGAAATGGAAGAGCAGTTCCACAAAAGTTCTGATGATAAAGACCAGAATGTTGAGGAACTGAAAATTTTAATAGAGGACTTAAAGGGAGATCTGGAAATGAAAGGAGATGAAGTCAGTACACTGGTGGAGAATGTCCGAAATCTTGAAGTTAAAGTTCGGCTTGCACACCAGAAACTCAGAATCACAGAACAAGTACTGAACGAAAATGAAGACAACTACAAGACCAAAGAAGAAAAGTTGCTGCAACAACAAAAACAGCTAGAAGAAAGAATTGGTACTTTATCAGCTTTGATTTCTGTATATAAAGCATCTCAAACGAACCTCAGAGATAATGTTGCCGAGAAGGTTAATGAAATTGGCAATGCAATGGACACATTCAGTGTGAAGTTTGAGGAAGACTATGGACACCTGGAGTCCCGAGTTTATGAAATCTTGAATGAGCTTCAGGTTACAATGAAATGTATCAAAGACTCAAACTCAGAAAAGCAGAAGCTGAAGGAGGAAATCTCAGTCCTGTTGCACAAATTAGAAGTTGTGGAAAGCCAAGAGCTAGCTTTGAAACAAAAAGTTGCTGAAACAGAAAAAATTGTTCAGAAGGGTGAAGAAGAGAAGGAGAGGTTGGTGAATAGTGTGAAAAAACTAGAAGGCAAGATTGAACAACTAGCAAAAGCAGTAAGAGAAAAGGATGATGAGATGGAACACTTGCAACAACAGATGAAGGGTAGAGATGAGGGGTTATTAGAACTTGGAGAGAAGAAACGCGAAGCAATCAGACAACTGTGCATCTGGATCGAGTATCATCAAAGCCGGTATGACAGTCTTAAGGAAATAGTATTCAAGACATCTGCTGCAAGGAGGAGGATAGCAGCATGACTTTGGTTTCTCTAGTTCTTTTGATTTGGTGCCAATATACTTGGTAAAGTCTTAATGCACCGGGAACGTCTTTTATACTCGTTAAAGTCCATTCAGTGTTTGCTGTCATTTTATAGACCTCTCCTAGGTTTAGCATTAGCTTGGATTGTTTTGTTACATTTGTTCAAGACTTGATAATCAGCCATCATTAGGAGCTGATATGTGTTCTGGGGTTGCCATTTTTGTGTGCATTGTTGTTGCTACATAGGTTGTATAATGTAAATTGTAATTTTTGTGCTTGGTTGTATACTTGGAAGTTGGAACATACACATGGAGTGTCTTTTTTGACACATTTTGTTAATTCCTTTTGAAGTGCCTATTTCTATTTGTTGTTCTGGTCAATTCAGCAAGATGTCAATGAAACTTTAGAACCACAAAAATTTGAAACACCAAAATTTTACATGCATATGAAAGTTTTGGGTAATATATAAATAGACGGACCTTGAAAAAACTGGTAAAATTGCTGCTTTGTGATCTTGAGGTCATGGGTTCGAATTGCGAAAACAGTCTCTTGTACAAGATGTAGGGTAAGGATGCATACATCAGATCGTAAAGCGATCGTGACTCTTTCTAAATCCTGCACAAACGCGGTAGACTAGTGCACCGAATGCCGGATAGTATATGATATTTTGTTCCTACTTTGAATCAAAGTTGTCAAGCAAGATTTTGAAAGTAAAAAACAACATTCTTTTGACAGTTTCAGCTTTTTTATGCTGGACAATGTACCTCACTTTTAGAATATAGACATTTTTTTTGTTATATAAATCTTGAAAAGTACTGCTGATACTGTTTTTGATTGTATATTAAAGGGGAAATTGCCTTTTAGCGTATGTGTGTTGATGAATCACTCTTTAAACTTTTTTTTGTTTAGAATTCGATCCTTTTTGAAATTTGGACTAAATAAAATTTGAAATTTCTATCAATTTGGATTAAATTTATATTCTGAGGTAGCAGTTGATCGACACAGTTTGACATAATTTTCATTATTGGTCAGCGGCAATCTTCATTATGGGTCATCGAGAAACAAGTGTTCATAATTATGGTTGCGTATATCCGACCCTCATACCCGCCATAAACGGAAGCCTCTAAGACAATCGGGTAATGTTTGTGTCGTATTAATTTACTAACGAATATTACATCTTAGCCTCTAATCCGAAGCAATGAAACAAATTAATATTCTATTTTAATCTATTATATTTCGCCTCTTTTCATGTTCAAAATATTCCTAATCCGCTCTATATTTCAAGAGTATTGCTAATGTACCGCTCATATAAGTATTTTAAGTTACCACGGTCAAAATATAGAGTAAAATATCGTACACAAATATTGACTGTCATGACCATGATTCGCAAACAAAACGATTTTTTTCGTTTCTCTAAATTGTGGTTTCGAATCTTAGCGTATTAAACATGTTGATCTGGTACTGAAAGTTGGAACCTATAACTACTTATGCTATTTTTCATTAAATTTGGAACCAAGTTAAACTTATAGACTTACTAAAATATAATTTGTCACTAAGAATATATTCTCGTGTACTAGGCTCCCGTGTTTACGCAGGGCCCAAAGAAAGGCCGGATCGCATCCCGATCTGATATATGCATCCTTACCTTACACTTTGCCGGGGAAAGGCCGGATCGCTTCCCGATCTGATGTATACATCTTTACCTTACACTTTGTCGAGGAAAGGCCGGATCACTTCTCGATCTGATGTATGCATCATTACCTTGCACTTTGTCAGAGAAATGCCGGATCGATTCCCGATCTGATGTATATATATCTTTACCTTACACTTTGTCGGAGAAATGCCGGATCGATTTCCGATTTGATGTATACATCATTACCTTACACTTTGTGCAAGAGGCTGTTTCCGCAGTTCGAACCCATGACTTCAAGGTCACAAAGAAACAACCTTACCAGTTGGTCCAAGTCCGCCCTCATTATGACCCTAATTAATAAATAGAAATAAAACTTATACAGCCATGGCATGCCCCTTCCTTTTCTAAACTAACCCTCCTAATAGTCAAAGACGATAACTGACACAAGAAACTAGAATTAAAATAAAGTAAATTTCATGTATTAATAGTGTAACAAGTTTATTAGAGAAAGAACGTGATTACATGATATATAAAGAAAATTATTAATCAAATCATTAATTGATATCAGAAAGAATACGTTGACTATGTGATCAGACTAATTACAAACATGGAATATTGAAGCCTAAAGTTCCAGGAATGTTTGTCCCCACATAACCCGGTGGCTGAACAGTCTTCTGCTTTTAAATTGGAAAAAAAATGGAAATGATGCAAGCTGCCATAAAAGTAATCCTGTACTTTAATAATAATTACTATGGCAGATCTCGATCTGTCAATAAATTAAAAATGGAAAATTGCCTTGTGTCAGCCAAGAGAGGAATTATGCCAATCTATGATTAAGGTTGTACCCAGCCAGTAAGTCTCTGTCATCTTCGGCTTCATACGGAAGTATACAGATGTAAATCAAGTTTTTTAGTAAAAGTTTGTCATAGCACAAGGACAGCACAAGATGCCAATGCAACCGACGGGCTACCATTGCAGCCTATAAATTTATTCCACAGGCCAATTCGACGGGCTGTCATTGTAGCCTATCAATTCATTCCACAGGCCAATATTGCCTTCATACTATGCAGCTAGCATGGAGAGGGTTCAAATATTCTTACCTCATGCAAGGTTCGAACTCCCGGTGTTCCTTTCGAAACCCTTTATCTAGAACCATTGAGATATGTCATGAAGACGCAAATCTAGGATTATCACTTTCACAAGTTAGTATATAATTTAATACATAACTTCCAAATAAGAAAGTAAAAACAATTTCAGGTGGTCCATATTGTTCAGTAAGTCGTACATGGATCTGTATTTATAGATGTATGTATAATACAACAACAATATTATCCCGTTATTTTATATGCTTTATGAGGGTCGGATCATCTTAATCAATTATTTGTTATATTATTGATAGCGGGTCCCCATTTAAAATTTGTCCTTATACTGTCTTCACTTGCTAATTTAGGGAGGGCTGCAGAGTGGTTTGGTTGAATCCCGTTGATTTCACAACGTTACTCCACAGTCTCAATCACTCCAATCTTGGCATTTTGCAGAAACAAACTTAGCCATTTATTCTATGTGAAAATGCGCAATCTTGTTTGTTTAAAAGGCTCAAGTTTCTTTTGAAGAAGATTGTTTGGAGTAACAATGACAATGAAGAAGACTTGGCTAAATTGGAAACATTTGCAAAAACTCAACTATTATTTGGTTTTCAAGTTGGGATTTTTGTTTCTATTGGTGGGTCTTTTTTATAGGACGCTTTTTGCTCGATCCAATGTCGTTTCAAAGTCCCCTTTTCAGCATGCTTTTAGTTCAACAAGTCTTGCTCCTTCGATTGCTGTCACTCCCACAAAAGACACTATTAAACCATTGATTTCTCAAGGTGATCTGGAAAATATGATCTTTTTTCCTTTCTGAAAATCTACTTCACAAGGAGTTATGTTGATTCTTGCTTTTTATACCGCATCATTGCCTATTTTGATGTAGAAGCATGAGTTTAATTTTATTTTGTTGATGGGATTTGGTTTATATTGTGAACCAAGACTTTGAGTACTGATAATCAGTTTATTTAAAATGCATCATAAAGGATTTGTAGAGTGAGCATCGAATTTGTGGGTGGATTTCTTTTATGGAGTAAGGGGTTCAGTAATTTATCGTCATATTGCTTCTGCTGCTCTAGTTAAATATTATCTTGAAAAAGGTTTATGCTTTTCTTGATTTAATGGTGGATGGTATGTTTTTCTTTCCTGTAGGTGATTTAGAAAGTAAACCCAAGTGTGATTTTCTCAATGGGGATTGGGTACCTAATCCAGATGGTCCTGTTTATACTAATGATAGCTGCAAGTGGATTGGAGATCAGCAGAATTGCTTGAAGAATGGTAGACCAGATACCAAATATATGTATTGGAGATGGAAGCCAAGAGGATGTGAGCTACCTCAATTGAATCCTGGTAGATTTCTTGAGTTGATGAAGAATAGAGCATGGGGATTCATAGGTGATTCCATTACGCGCAATCATGTTCAGTCCCTTGTTTGTGTTCTCTCAAAGGTGTAAGATCCATGCTACCTCTATTTATTTGTGCTCATGATTTTTCTGTCCAAACTTGAGAATCTTGATGACATGATCTAGGCTAGTCACTCATTTTAGTGATTCTCCTTTGATGAAAAATGGCACCTCTCTTTCTTATCACCTATGCATAGTCTAGAACAACAACATTACCCCATTGTCTGAGAGGCTCCTGCCTAGGGTGGGGTATGGTGGGTTGGATGTACGCAATCATACCCATGTGTTAGAAACACACAGAGGTTGTTTCCCGATGACCCATAATGATGTGTCAAGCTATGTCGATCAACTGCTACTTCACAATATAAGAAGCGCATCCAATTTAGTGAGTCATTTTGTTTTATTCCATCATATTCCAAAGTCAAAGAAGAGTGTGTCATTGACTCCATTGGAAATGGAAAGGCACGTATGCATAGTCTAGTTCCTATAAATAGGCTACTGAACTTTAGAAGAGATGCGCATCACTGGTTGAGAAATTGATTTCTAATTTATCTCCCTTCTGCTTTTGGCATTCAATTGTGATGCTGTTACTAGTTATCTTTTCTAGGTTTCCATAGCTCTGCTGCTTGGATACCTTGGCTATACTTTTACATTCTGTCTTCTGCTCTTTATGCTTTCTGATGTTTGCAACCTGCAGTATATTAGAGGGGAGATGTGCATGATGTTGAAAAGAAATTTGAACTGAAAAGAGTGAAACTAGGGTGTTCCTCATGCATCTTGTTCTTGTTGCTACAGCTACTATTTCTTGGCTTTCGTAGTCTGACTAATTTATGGAGTACAGCCAATTCTTTTGAAATTCTTAGGAAGTCCTGTTTTATGTATTCCTCTTTTTGGGAAGGCGTGAAGGCAGAGAATATGTCAATGAGTCACTCAGGCTATTCTATTAGTGAAGCATAATTCAATTAGTACCATGGTTTTTCCTGACCACTATTAGGGTATAGTGGAAAAAACATGAAATTATGAATTGGTGTGAAATGGAGATGTTCTGTTTGTGTATCAAAGCTTATTGTTGCATCATTAAACGAGAAACTACAGTGCCTGTTGTGCAAAGTCTAATCAGTGCAGTTAATTTTTGCACTTCTGGTCTTCATATACCATTTGGTTGGACAGTTAAACACCTTAAATTGACCAAGCCCAGTTTTTCATTTTATATGAATCAGACCCAGTTAACAGTAAATTTGGAATCTTTTATTTAACAACGCCTTAACCTGACCTTATATAATCTCGGCAGGAAGTATATGATTGTTTTTGTTCATCTCTCTTCGGACATCTTTCTTTCTGTTAATATATTTTCCTTCTATATATTGCTAATGGTTTTTCTACTTGTACATTCTAGACCTTTGCTTATTCTCACGGAATGGCAAGTTGCCATTTTGTGTACTCGTTTTTTTGTCCAAATACCACATAGCCACCTTTTCATTTGTGATACTCTTAATTGGACATTTAGTCTGAGTAATCTACTACTACCAAGTAGAACAATGAAAGTGTGCTACTTTATTGCAGACTATTGTGAGCAACACCTTCCAATTGGCAAACAAAGTGTTTCCGTGATAGATAGATAGATATTGGTGGACACATATGGACGTTCTTTGAGGTTTAAAATGGTTGCCCCCATGCACTTGGCCTTTTAAATCGTGTTTTAGACCTCACTCTCTCAACCATTTGTATTACAACACTTATATCTCTCTCTCTCTCTTTTCCTAAAATTTCACGTGGAATGAGGGGTCTTTTTTGGGCTGCTGGTTTATCTGCCAAGATAGACATGGCCTATTTCTCATGTACTTATGTTACTTGGACGATGGAATAAAGCAAAATGACTCACTAAATTGGCTTCGCTTCTTATATTGTGAAGTAGCAGTTGATCAACACAGCTTGACGCAATTTTTATTATGGGTCATCGATAAACAACTTCTGTGTGTTTCTAACGCATGAGTATGGTTGCGTACATCCAACCTCTCTATACCTCGCCATAGGCGGGAGCCTCTAAGTCAATAGAGTAATGTTGTTGTTGTAGATGAAATTGTTGGAGTTGTAATAGTTATATTGATGATTAATATTCTGGATGTATTCTGGGGAAGCACACTAAGTTCTTTGGTGGCCTTTTTAGATGGAAGAAGCTGTTGAAGTTTATCATGATGAGAGATACGCCTGCAGAAAATGGTGGTTCCCTACCAATAACTTCACTGTTTCAGTTATTTGGTCTCCTTTCTTGGCTGAAGCAGCCATTTTTGAAGACATAAATGGCGTTTCTACGTCTGAAGTTGAGATCCAGCTTGACAAACTCGACACAAAGTGGACCCAAGAGTATAAGAGCTATGACTACATAATGTTCTCAAGTGGCAAATGGTTCGTCAAAGAAGCAGTCTATTATGAAGACAACACACCCCTAGGCTGCCATATTTGTCCTAACAGAAACCTGACTGAGCTCGGGTTCGAATTCGCGTACCGTAAAGTCCTCATAAACTTTTTCAACTACATAACCACGTCCAATCATCCTGGAATGATCTTCTTTAGGACCTCTACACCTGACCACTTTGAGAATGGTCCATGGAATGAAGGTGGAATCTGCAACAGAACTGAGCCTGCAAAAGATGGGGAGTTTGCATTGAATGAATTAGTCAGGATTCTTCGTGACATTGAGTTAGAAGAATTCAAGAATGCTTCAAGAAAAGCTTATGAGAAAGGCATTAACCTTAAACTTTTCGACGTGACTGATCTTTCATTGTTAAGGCCAGATGGGCATCCAGGAGCATATAGACACTTCCAGCCGTTCGCGAAAGATAAAAACGCGAAAGTTATCAGTGACTGTCTGCACTGGTGTTTGCCTGGTCCAATTGATACTTGGAATGATCTGTTAATGGAGATGGTTGTAAGTGATTATTGAGGTTGAATACATCAGATAACCAAGAGGGATTCAAACAGAAATGAAATGGATCAATGCATGATTTTTTTGCTTTCATACATGTACATTGTCATCAACAATGGGATTTTCTGTTTACATCATTGCTAACTTGAGCTGATCAAAACATTATTTATGGGATTCCATGTACATCCGGTTTTTTTTTTTTTTTTTTC